>CM071925.1:68260136-68570592 GCA_016081115.2 Rehmannia glutinosa | reverse complement strand
GACTACTTATCTAGTTGCCATTGAGATGAATTTTAGCCAATATACTGAAATGGAATTTCAGTGAAAATATCTTCGCTTTTATTAGAAATAAACTCAAGGTTACATGCAATTCTCCAACAATCAAGAACAGTTCTTCTCTGAAATTGTTCTGCAAAATTTCAAATAACAATTTGTTTTGCTGCTTACACAGCACGACTTGCTCGTAAGCTTTATGAACACATGAGAAGAGAAGCTGCTTCAAATCCGAATACAGAAACATGCACGTGGTCATGCAGAAAGAAAATCTTATACTAAATTACAGGGAGCAGCAATAGTAATTCAAACTGGGTTACGAGTAATGGCTGCACGAAATGAGTTCAGACGGAGAAGACAAAACAAAGCAGCAACAATCATTCAGGTAGTAAAACATTGAAAGGTTGGAAGTAGGGAAACAGGAAACTCATACTGGTCTGCCTTTTTTGACGGACTAATTAATCAAGTCCATACAGATATTTTACTTATCTTGGTCTTTTTCAGACACAATGGAGAAGTTTCCATGCCATTTCTTCCTATAATCGGCTGAAAAAGTCCACTATTTCACTTCAATGCTTATGGCGAGCTAGGATAGCAAGGAAGGAGCTTCGAAATTGAGGATGGTCAGTGTGTCCTCTATAAATCACACTTCACCTTCCATATACAACTGCTAATAAGTGCACAAAAGTTAATGGCTAATATGGAAATTGTCCTAAAACAGGCAGCAAGGGATACAGGGGCACTCAAGGAAGCAAAGGACAAGCTGGAAAAAGCGCGAGACGAGCTAACATGGAGATTAGACATTGAGAAGCACTTACGAGTATACCACAAATGCACTCTTTCAATTACAATAAAAATACAACAGATTAATGGCCAGCAGTAAATGATATAACCTTAAACTTCTACATATGACCACTAATTCTACCGCTCTAGTGTCCGAATGTCAAATAAATTCATTCAATATTACCAACTGATTTAAGCTACTATTACAACCCTTAGTCAGGTAATTGCAATTTTATTATCCAAAAAGGTTTAATGTTCACAATAAGCCTATAAAAGAAGCAACCAATGTTTAAACCAAACAACTTTTATCAGCTTTTAGAGTTGCTAGTGAAGTATCTGATTATGTAGTAACCTTGTGATGATATGCAGTTCATATGTATATCAATTGAAAATAATAATCATTTTGCAGATGGATATTGAAGAAGCAAAGGGCAAGAAATAGCAAAATTGCAGAATGCTTTACAGGATATGCAAACGCAACTGCAAGAAGCACATGCTGCGATCATTCATGAAAGAGAAGCTGCCAAGATAGCGATTGAACAAGCCCCACCAGTCATCAAAGAGGTACCAGTTGTTGACAATGCAAAGGTGGAGCAACTGACAAATCAAAACCACGAACTTGAGGTATCACCAAGCAACTAAAGTATGCTACATTTTTAAGAAGACAGTGTTTTCATTTAGAGTAATCACAAACCAATGCAGTTGACAAAAATGTACCATATAGCCAAAGGACATCTATCCTCTTTCTCCTCAAGCGTAGACATAAGAAAATAATAATCACAGGAGGAAATAATGATAATAAATTCTCTATTTTGAGAATCCTGCAATATCTTCTATAGTTAAGTATGAAACAACTTTTGTGTAGCGCAATAGTTCATCAAAACTGGTAAAGGAGAAATTGGAGAACAGACTTAAAACAAGTGATTGAGTGATTGTGTGAAACAAAGAGGGAGAGCGGAGGTGGCAACAAGAGAGAGGGGAAGAGAAGAGGAAACGAAAAATACATCGCAAGCATACCCCAGTATTATGCATGATGAAGTAACAAGATCATGATATGAAGATATTTAATTAATATTTCGAGTATTCAAGACAACTTAAATATCAAAAAAGAAGCTACTATGATCAGAAAAAATATGTTAAAATATTAAACTACACTGCCAAGTGCATGTTCTGAACCACTGCATATGCCATCACTAGAAACTAGCAGATGCACAAGCATACATCATGCAACCTATTTCCATGCACATGTGCAGGAAGTGATTACCGAATTAAAGAAGCGGGTGGAAGAATTTGAGCAGAGCTATTCGGAGGTGGAAAAAGAAAGCCATGCCAGACTTAAAGAAGCAGAAGAAGCCCAGATGAGAGTTTCACAACTACAAGAGACCATTGAAAGGTATCTGATTTTAAATATCTGCATATCTAGCCTTATCAGAATCATCAATCCTGTTATGACTATATCAACTTAACATCTCTTCAGATTAGAAGTGAACGATTCTAATCTCGAATCGGAGAATCAGGTTCTCGCCAGCAGGCTTTGGCTGCGTCTGCTAAAGAGGACTTCACTGAGGAAATGGAACTGTAAGAATATAAAAAGAATGATTTTTCATCTTAAGACTTCAAGTTTTTTTTCCTGTAGACACTTGATAAAAATATGCAACCTTTAATAAAATGTTATACAGTTTTCCTGCAAACTTGAAAACTTTAAGTTTGCATAACTTACTCTCTGCAATTTATGTTCGTAGAAATATAGATCTATATGTTGGAGAAGTATCCATAGAATTCTCGATGCGAACTCACACGCGTCGAATTCAAATTATGGGTTTGAAATGAAAACTTGAGCAATTAATTGAACATAATAATCATTTGGCTAAGCAATAGTGTGGCAGTAATTTGCGAATCATCCTGAGAGAACAAAACTAAAAGTCAGTTAGCTCAGTGGTCACCTGGATTATGGTTCTTGAAGCAGTCCATAGAAGAAATCTGAAAAATCTTTTATGTCAGATTGAGGGGAAAGATCAGTGATTTGGAGTCAGAGAACGAGTTTCTCCGCAGTCAAAATGTAGTTGTGGAGCAAATAGCAAGTTCTGATGATCAAGTTAGCTTATCAGTAAAGGTACAGTAGGTTCTACTTGTGTTTACTAATTGCTACAGTTCTATTCAATAACCCCTGGCTGCTGTAAAATGCAGGAATTGAATAATGGATATCAGAGCCATAATGGTGTTCAAGTGATGGAACAGCATCCAATAACAAAAGTAGAGCAACACATAACTAAAGTAAATCAAAGATTCCATTCAGTAATTTTCTTATATAAACAAGTTTTCCACCATTGGGTAATCAGTTAATATGAAAGGTGATTTTTGTGAGCAGGATTCAGAGGCTACACCCCCTATCCTCACTAAACAGAGATCCTTGACAGATAGGCAGCAGGTATATCTTTTAAAACCCACAAGTTATTAACATTAAAAGAAAAAAGAATGTTCTTATATGGACATCGGATTTCTAATTGTGTTCTTGTGAATCCTTGAACTTCATGTATCAGGATAACCATGATGCACTAATCAAATGTCTTCTTGAAGACAATCGATTTGATAAGAACAGGCCTGTTGCTGCTTGTATCGTGTACAAAGCACTCATTCAGTGGAGATCATTCGAAGCAGATAAAACTAATATATTTGACAGGATTATTCATGCAATCCAATCATCAATAGAGGTACCACTTAATATATTTTTAACTTACTATTGGCTACCAATGGTCCTTGTTAAATGTTTTCAAGCGCAATGGCGGACAAGTTTCTACTAAAAAAAATTGTGTGCAGAACCAGGACAACACCAAAAATCTCGCCTACTGGCTGTCAACAACTTCAACTCTTCTGTTTCTTATACAAAGAACAATCAAGGCAAGCAATACATCAGCAGTAGCTTCAAAACGAAACCGAAATTCACCCATCACGCTGTTTGGTAGAATGGCACAGGTAAAACATTGAATGTAAATCAGTCATCCGCATAAAACCATGGACAGTTATTAAATTCCCAGGCTTATACTCTCAGGTGCGATCATCTTCTTTGATCACGGGACTATCTAGTGGTTACAGTGGGATGGAGGGAAATCCGATTGCGAAATCAAGGATTGAAGCTAAATATCCAGCTTTATTGTTTAAGCAACATCTAACTGCCTGTGTTGAGAAAATATACGGATGATTCGTGATGGATTAAAGAAAGAGATCAGTCCCTTTCTTACTTTGTGCATACAAGTAAGTGCATTATATCTACTCCTGAAAATAATCAACCAAAACCGTTTACTTAATCACAATTATATCTTAAATTGCCATACCCAGGCACCAAGAGCTGCAAGGATCAGACCAGTAAAAGGGTCATCTAAAACATACATTCCCATATCATAACGAAACAACAGGGCTCTAGTATACACTGGCAAAATATCGCCCACAGCTTGGATCATACCATGGGAATACTGTCTGAAAATTATGTAAGCAGAACTATTTTATTCTATTATTTTTCCTTGAGCTACCGCCCATGAATGAAAATAATTTTCCATGTTAATGGATCCGTTTTTAGGTTTCTTCTACCATCACAAGGAAAATTTTCAGCCAGGTATTCTCATTCATAAATGTTCAGCTTTTCAACAGGTAAGACTTTTTTCTACTCCCATTCTACTAAACAAAGATATTTCAGAACTAAAAATGTGCAATTCAATAAACAATGTCCACCTATCGTTGTGCCTCAGCTTACTGCTCCGTCGTGAGTGCTGCTCATTTAGCAATGGCGAATATGTAAAGGCTGGTTTACAAGAGCTAGAACAATGGTGTGCGAAAGCAACAGATGAGGTAAATGACTTCGTGAAACAATACTAGCAGACTAATGTGGAGAAGTTCAACAAAGTGAAAATAAATAAAGTCTCACCTCTTTTCCTCATAATGTAGTATGCTGATCCTCATGGGATGAACTCCAACATATAAGACAAGCTGTAGCTTTTCTGGTACAGTTTTATTACTTAGTTCAGTTTGCCATTCGATTTAAAGAAATTATATTGCTCAAACCATGCCTTAACTTCCCAGGTCCTGCATCAGAAATCTCACAAGTCATTGGATGAGATCACAAATGAACTCTGCCCGGTAAAATGGACTTTATGCTTTATTCATCTCTCACTCATAATTGTGAAATGTCTGTTTTAGTCTCTCTCTATTCACTAAAAGAGGTCGATGGGGAAATCCATATACAACCTAATCATATGTCAAGGTAAACATTTTGTCCATTTTCTTGCTTTTCTTCAGGTATTGAGCATTGCACAAATATATAGAATTGGAACCATGTTTTGGGATGACAAATATGGAACCCAAGGATTATCTACAGAGGTAATGGCTCTCCTATTGTTCTTATCGGCACTATTCAGGTCTCTTTTTGAGAATTTAGCTTTATGAAAATTCACTTATTAAAGTAATTCAGAAACAGGTTTAATTTCAAAAATATTCAAATATACACGAGCTATTTCCATCAAGCCAGAGCTATACATGCACACTTTGCCAGCATAATTCCAAATTCCCGATCTCACAATTCTCATAAAGTCATACTGTAGAAAATAGGCTTCTTATCAATAAGAAACTTCACCTCATGTGTGATCAATGTCTCTTAGAAACTACCACACTTAGATTTTCCACAATTATTTCTTCTCCGACTCTAAGCCATACAACATGTTGGTTTCATGGAACTCCTTTATTTCATTTTCATGATCTATGCTCTAATGATACCGTAAAATTGTAACGTTTATGCCTTTTATTTAAGGTAAAAGGTGAATTATCGCTTTTTCTTTTAGAAAGTTCATAAATCAAGTCATCTTGATGGATTGGCTTTCCACTCACTACAATTATCTGTACTCAGGTGATTGCAAAGATGAAAGTGCTGACAGTAGAAGACTCAATCAGTACACCAAACAATACTTTCTTGCTCGATGTGGATTCGAGGTAATCAAAGTTAAAACTTGTGACTTGAGAACCTGAAGACAAAAATAGTGCAATCACTAACGCCTATTGTCCAATTTGCAGTATACCTTTCTCCATGGATGAGATATCACAGTCTTTCCGAGATATCAGTGTATCTAATGTGGATCCACCGCCCCTCCTTCGTCAGAGATCAGACTTCCATTTTCTTGCAGACAACAGAATGAGAGTTTCGCACTTCTCCAATTTTGACTCCATAGACAACAGTACAGTTTTCGCCAATTGTTTCATGATACCCATTTTTTGTTTTTTGTTTTTCCTTTGTTTGGTGAGAGAGTGAGTATGAGTGTTAAGAATGTAAATCCTCTTTCTTTCATTTGACAATTATTTTTCTCTTTTCTATTCTTTTGGTCCCTTGTAATCCAGACGACAATTTGAAGTCATACCACATACGATGTACTTTATGGTTGAGTCTAACTACAGAAAGGTGATGTAATGCAAATAACATTCATTTGAAAAGCATCACTATTGCGTGCAGCCCAATCCATTTTGTACCTTCAAATCATTCAGGTACGATATCAACCAATGCATCAATCTGCATATTTCTAGGATCTTCAAAGCAACAAACAGGAGTAGAGCTGAAAGGGAAAAATTGCATCTAAATATCTAAATCAATATTTTTGCTAAAGAAAAGTTTATTTAAAACAGTAAATTTGTTGAAATGTATATACACTTTCTGATAATGGGTTCACCCTTTACGAGCACAAGCCCATCAGCCAAACACTGGCACAACAATGGCGGTGGAATCAGAAACATAGCTGGGATAAAATCTCAAGAGACAATTACTATAGACAAACATATTAATTTTCAAGCAGCAAATTGAATACCTTGGAATTTATCCATGCATATTAAAAGGAAGGTGTATTTCCTCCATGAGTAAAAGCTGAACCCCATAAAGAATTACAGTCCAATGGAGCTGGCAGCTTCCTGGAGTGTGCATGTTGGTTGTTATGCTTTGTGGGCTTTCCCCTGCTACTTGCTAGGCCTTGTTCGCGTAAATGAGACTATGTTTGCCCGGGATTGATAATGAGATTTGGAATTGGATTAGGTTTAGGATTTGTGAAGAAAGACAATTTGAATTAGGTTTGAATTTTTTTTATTTGGATTAATAGTTTTAGAAGAATTTACAAGGATTGTTCTTTTTTCTTATATTATAGAGAAAAAGAAAATTTTCCAATATGATTTTTCTTTAGTTTTTTTCTCATTTCAAACACTTCAATATGAGATTCAATTTGGATATAGCCCAAGCGTCAAACAACGCTTCTTTTGGCGAAAGCAGACCTAATTTGAATTTCATCAATTCCCTCCCAAAACATCACATTTCCTCTTTCCCCTTAAAAAAGGGGGCGTTTTTTTTTTTAATACACTGGGAGAAAATAGGAAAAAGGATACACGCACTCATATGGGATCGAACACGGGTCAATATAGCTCAAAGTAGTTTTCTCAAGAAACGTCCATTAGGGAGTCTTATGTCAAAAGGACCAACGAGGATTCAATCATAAAGGAGGAGGAGGAGCAAGAGCTAGCCTTCATTGAAATTTCTGGTTTCTAGGTGAAATGAAGTAGGGATAGAATCGAAGGGAAGATGGAATGGGCGTGAATCTTCTCTCTTTGCTAACCAATAAGACTCTTTTCTTTGTTCACTCATTTTTACCACTTTGGGTTGTGGAACGTATTTCATACTACAAAGAAGCCACAACCATTGAGAGCCACACCACCGACCTCCAAAGTCCGGGAGGAGCTATGGCTTACAATGGCCACAATCGTTAAGTTGTCTATAACAAACCTTCGTGAAAGCTAGGGGTGGAAATAAGCAGGCCGGCTAAATTTATGCGTCTGACGGCTCACCGTTTTATGTATATTCGGCCTAAGTCCCGCCTCGTTATACATAAAGTTTTTTTTTTCCAAACCTGCCTAGCTTCTATTTAATAAATATGCATGTCCCGAGCATATTAAAAGCCCATTAAAGGCCTACAAACCATATATATTTTATTTTAATATATATTTTATCGATTACAATAATTAAATAATTATATAAAAATAGTAATAGTAATAAAATATGTAATATATATGTGGTATTTAAATTTGTAGTTTTAAATAAAGCTTTACTATTAGCTTGCAAGTGCTTTTGTAAAAGCCTGCTTAGCTTATTTATCTAAGTATGTTTGTTAAAAGTCCTGCGTCCCACCTATTTAATAAATAGATTAGCCAGACAGCCCAAAAGAGGCCAGCCATAGGCCCTGTCGGGTAGTCCGCCTATTTCCACCGTAGGGAAAGCCTACCAAAGGGGCGCACTTGGGAAGATCTTGCACATGAGATCCACAAGGGTCGAGAGCATGGAACTTTTTTTTTACAACTTAACTCGATGAAAGTCGATGAAAATGAGATTTGAGAGGAACACCAAGCGGCAGACGTAAATCTTTGTATAGGTATGGCGATTGATCCCACTCAGGGGTGATATTTGCACCCTTTTTATTATTTGCACCTTTTTTTCTTATGAATACATCATATTCCCAATATTTAAAAATTGTCATGAGTTTAAAAGATTATAATATCCTTGCTAACATAAAAAAGAAAAAAAAAGATCTAAATACAATCACCAAATCTCTAAATACACCTCATCCTTTTACAAGCTTATATTTTTCTTCCCTATCCCAATCACATTCTTCTTCATTCTCCACAAAATCCGCAAAAATAATTTCAAAACCCTAATTTTGCAACACCCGCATTGCTGCAAAATATGGACCATAATAAATTCATTAACACCAGTAATGCAAGAATCTTATTAATTTCTTTTGCTTAAAGTATCCTATTTTTCTATTTTTACATGATTTTCGTTAGAAATTATTTGCCGCAACGCCGCATGTCAATTTTCAATTCGATTGGCACGATCGTGGCACTTTATTCTACAACATATGGCACGATGATGCCATTTATTCTACAAATATGGCACAATTCCCGCCATTTGATCTACTAATATGGCACAATCATGCCATTATTTCAAAAACTTGATAGTACAAAATTTATAGAGAAAAATGGTGCTTTTTCGAACCATTGAATCCAAAATTTTTCGCTAACATTTTGAACCCGGCCAATTCAAAATAAACTATCAAAAATCGTGGTGAAATCCAAAAAAAAGACGTGAGAAGAAGTGCGTGTTTGATGTGGATAGTGGTAAAATGGGGTGGGTGTATGATTTGGGGTGCAAAACTGGGTTTATTTTGGAGAAGGGTAAAATAAAAAATATAAGGGAGTGTATTAAGTAAATTAGTGGATTTTTTAAAAGGGATGGGGTATATCTAACGACATGATTGGAATGAATGAATGAAATTGAATATGAATGGAATAAACTTAGAATACAATAACAAAATGAATAGAATGCCATACATATTCTTTTCCTTATGCTTGGTATCGGTAGGGAATGGAAAAGTCATTTTATTTGATTTCAATTTCATGATTGGTAATTAAAATATATGATGAAAATGTAATGAAATATTTTAGTTACTAAATTACCCTTTAGTATATTTTTCTTTTTTTATGAAATGATTTCAACTATGCTTATTAACTCTATCTTTAAATTTCAAATAATCATTTTTCTCCCACAAAAAAAATATATAGTGGAATCATTTTTAGATGTTTTTAAATTCATGCAAGTTATTCATTTTGCATTAATAACACAATTTTATTGTATTAGGTCTCAAATTATCAAACATCCAAGAATAATTTTCCCTTGTGTCCATTTACACGAATATTTACATGATTAAATGGGAAAAAAGAGAATGGAGTGAGAAACATGTTAAAATTATTAAAAAGATTGCAATGGTAAGAAAAATATATATTATATTTTGGTGTATATTTAGTGGTACATAATATTTTTTATGAGTTTGCGATCATTTTGTTCAAAATAAAAATAACTTTATTCCTGACATATTGGGAATGGCTAAAACCAGGGGATGTGAGAAATGATTAATCCCATATTAATAGGTATAGGAATTCCTATGGGAATGGACATTCATAACCTTAAAAATATACCAATCTTGTGAATGAGAATAAACCTGAGAATGCCCATTCTATTTCCACTTTATCACCGCATACCAATCATGTCGTAAAAATGAGTGTATTTAGTAGAGGAAATGGTGCAAATAGCGCCCAAAAAAAACACACTTAAAATGATATTTGCAGTTCCAAATCTGATCTAGCTACAAGTAGGGGTGTGCATAGTAAGATACAATTTGGAGATTAAAAAATCTACAGAACTGTACTAAAGTTCGAATATTTCAAAAATTGATATTTCGTAATTTACCGTATCTTAAGAATATCATACCGTATCGTTCCAAATTTCGTAATCAGCTTCGGTATGGATATTTGGTTCTAGTGGACCGGTTTGGTCCTAACAAATCGATATTATTCATGCTTTAAAAAGAGACAAAAAGATAATCAACATGAAGTTATTAATTAAATCTACTTTAACTGTTTAATCAATCGCACAAAAATATAATTCACAATATGAAGAGTCAATGCATCTCTAGATATATTGCTCAAGATCGAATATCTAATTGCATTGACTGACCACCAATCCAGCACATTAAAATCATGTTGTATTTTCCAGAAAAATCCTAAAGACACCTCTCTAATTCCCCTTTGACAACCAATTTTTGCATATTCTCCTATTCTAAGAAAATTCCTTTATATATGAAACCAGCGTTTATATAAGTTTATTGTCTTAATGTCCCAATTTTTTGATTAGATGATTACTCTAGTTTAGGTATAATTTACCAATCATTTAACTAATTTTAATATCAATTAATTTTATTAAATGACAAGTCTAGTTATGATCATTAATAAGTCAAGTATCGTCAAATTAAAACGTTATCTACAAATCACATATGCTTTTTTAATTTAACTTATCGCGTACATTTAAATAAATTAATATGATAGCAACTATTTTTTTATAAATAATTAATATAGTTTAACTCTTAATGAATTAAATTTCTATTTATTTATTCATTTGATATATCGATAAAGTATGCTAATTTTTAATTTGATAATTTTATATAGTATTGAATTTTAAACAATATGTAATTAATTCACCATCAAAATATAAATAAGATAAAAATATTATATATATATATATATGTATACATAAAAAATTCTTTAAAATCAGTTCTAGTTTCTAATCTTCGGTTCGATATGACTCGGTATGGTTCAATATGATTCTCGTTACGGATATTTGAAAAATATCCGAACCGCACAAATAAAAAATTCGGGATAGTTTGATTCGGGAAAATGAAAAATCAACGGATATTTTTGATTCATATATCGGTTTGATTTCGATAATCTCCAAGTCCTCAGACACACCTTAGCTACAAGAGCGATTAAATTTTGATTAATAAATGGGTGGTGCTATTTGCCCCAAGAATTGATTAATACACCCCATTCCTAATATTTACAAAAATGCCATAAGTTAAAAAGACTATGATACCCTTAATAAAATATAACAGTGTAATACACCCCTTTAATTTCTAAATACACCCCATCTCTTTTTTAAACATATAATATTCTTTTTCTTTTCACCCTCTCTCATTATTCTTCTCTCTACAAAATGTTCCCAAAAAAAAAAGAAAAATTTGAAACCCTAAATTTGCTGCAAATATGGACCCGAATGAATTCATCGACTCCAATAATGTAAGAATTTTAATACTTTATTGCTTTAAGCATCATACTTTTCCTATTTTTTTCGTTCAAAATTTCAACGGATCGCGGCACCCCACGCACAAATTTCGTCATGGAACGATAGTGCCAATTTTTACATGGCACGATCATAAAATATGTGTACGATCGTGCCATGTTTTAATTTTTTTAAGTTTTTTTATGAATTTGTTTATAAAATATGTGGCACGATCGGGGATAGTGTTGTTTGTCCAACTAATAATGAGACGAATCAAGTCCAAGACTTATGTATTGTTACGGATTACACAGACGTTTTCACAACTTACGAAATTTTCTCATCTCGTGAGAAGTTATTTGAATGGGTTCGGGAGCGGGGAAATGAACATGGCATGGTAATAGTAATAAGTAGGTCGAATAGTGGTGCTGGTAAGAGGAGACCTCGTATGTTGTTGGCTTGTGAACGTAATGAAAAATACTATGAATATAGTGAAAAATTAACCCGAAGAAAGCATCAAGAGGAAAATGTTGAAAAAGATGATGTCCCCTCGAGCAATTTGAAAAAAAAAAGGTCGTGGGATAGAAACTGGAACAAAGAAGTGTGGATGTCCATTTCGTTTAAAGGGTGAGGAAATCTCCATTAACGAATGGGTTTTGAATGTTGAATGTGGTGTTCATAATCATCCGATTGCCCAATATTTGGAGGGTCACTCATATGTTGGTCGATTGTCAAAAAAAGATGAGGAATATGCCATGGATATGTCACAGGGTAATACTCGACCCAAAGATATTTTGTTTGGTTTGCAAAAGAAATTTGTAGATAATAAGTCCACAATACGGACTATCTACAATGTTCATATGAAGAATAGAGTTGTTGAACGAGACGGTCGATCTCAGATGCAACAACTTATGTGGAAATTGAAGGAGCATAAATATTTCTATCATCATAGGCTACCTGGAAATGACTAACACTATGAAGGACCTGTTTTTTGCTTACTCGATGAGCGTTGAGTTGTTGCGTGCTTTTCCTAAGGTACGTTTTATGGATTGTACGTACAAGACAAATAGGTACAAGTTACCCTTGTTAGAAATTGTTGGTGTGACGTCGACACATATGACATTCTCTATTACAGCCGCTTATTTGGAGTTTGAGCGGGAGGACAACTACATATGGGCATGTACCATTTTAAAATCCTTGATGGACCCACTTTCCCTCCCTACTGTGATTGTTAATGACATAGAATTGGATCTAATGAATGCAATTGAAAGAATATTTTCCAATACGAGACATTTTCTTTGTCGGTGGCACATTAGTAGGAACATTTTGGCAAATTGCAAGAAAATACTTCGCACGAAAGAGAAATCAGACTCCTTTATGTTGTATTGGAATTTATTAGTCCTCGCAGATACTGAGTCATCATTTTATGAATTACTCAGGGGATTTCAGTCTGAATTTGTAGAATATCCAGCTGTCGTGCAATATGCAATGGAGCAATGGGTTGGGCCTTACAAAGAAAGATTTGTGTCTGCTTGGACTAATAATATTATGCATTTCGACAATACCACTACGAATAGGTAAAGGTCACACCAATGTGATTAAAATTGCTTTCTATATTTTAATTAGATATATATAAAAAATAATTGAGTGATTACATTTTATTTAAGAGCAGAGAGTCACCATGTTGCATTGAAAAGACAACTTGGATCGAGTCAGGGTAACTTCGAGACATGTTGGGGACGTATTCACACCCTTCTTGAGACATCACATAACGCAATCAAACACTCGTTTGAAAAGAGCAGAAATGTAGTCCAACATAAATTCAAATCAATTAATTCATGCCTGTGAGGTATGATATCTATACATATATTGAATAAAATATATGACGAAATTGATGGTATAACAGAGGGTGGTGTTGATCCCTTATTGTGTGGGTGTGTGTTGAGAAAGACATATGGATTACCTTGTGCTCATGAGATATCTGAGTATGTCAGGTTGGACAAGTCAATTCCCCTTGAAAAAATTAGATATGTCACCGACGGGAGGAATGATGTTGGTGTTTGATAAATGGTTTTATCATGATGATTTTGATTTTACACCAAAATAATGGTTTTAAAGGTTGTCCAAATACTCCTAAATGATTTAAAATGGTTTTAATATTTTCCGGAGTATTTCTTCAAGTTTTATTTTCGACAAAATTGGACAAACACTTTTAATGATTTTTGTTAATGTTTTTTACACCAAAACAATGTTTCTAAATGTTGTCCTAATACTCCCGATCGGTCTAAAATGTTTTCACTATTTTTCGGAGTATTTCTTGAAATTTATTTTTGATATAAAATTGGACAACACTTTTGTTTTGAGGTCAACCGGTCGCCGTATAGGGCAACCTTACCTGAAAGTTGAGGAAAATAGAAAACTTCATGTTTGCAGAAAATAGTCAGGGCAACCGGTCGCCCTATAGGGAAACCGGTGCAGTCGACTGGCCGCCCTATAGGAGACCGGCACGGGAGTAAAAATTGAAACAGCGTAACGCCGCTTCGTTTTTGAGGTTGTGCGACCGGTTGAAGTCGGGACGACCGGTCGAACCCTACGCCGACCTGGCCGCCATGTGTAAATGTGTATTCTCATTTTCAAACATCTATTTGTGCGCGGCCGTCGCCTTAAGTTTGACAAACAAAAATGTAACCGTTGCGGGCACAGACATCTTTTCCTTAATTTGTGGGATTGATTTCTAACACTCTTTTCTTCAATTGTCTTGAAATTAATTTTTTACAGAATTCATGTCCCCAAGAGGAGCCTATCATGTACAAGACATCTTCTATAAATAGAGGAAGAATTGAAGCAACACAATAAGAGAGAAAACTACAACACAACAAGATACACTCAAGAATACACTTGTTCTTACATTGTCTTATTTCTTGTTGTAATTTGCCTAGCTATTCACTTTCACATCCTTGAGGTCTAGGCTATTCTTGATTACACTTGCACTCAATTGTATTATTCATTATCGAGTTGTAATCTTGAATTTTTTTGTTATCATTCAACACAAGATATCCTTGTGAGTGTTCTTGTGGTAAGAACACACTTGGGTGATCTAGGTGTTAGGTGTGAGAAGATTGTGGTAATCTTCTTGTTGAGGTGTTGAAGAATTTGGTATTCTTCAAGGTTGAAGATTGTGGTAATCTTCACAAGGTGCCGTTGGAGATTGTGGTAATCTTCAAGTGAGATTGTGGTAATCTCAAAGGTGGTATTGAAGAAGAGTGTGGTGCTCTTCAAGGTGTTGTTGTAAGTTGGTGTTGTATTAATTTGTGGTAAATTAATAAAATCTTTTTTCTTTTTGAAATCCATCCCGGATATACTGGGGTGGTAGAGGATTAGGCCCTAGGTGGGTTGAACCTCTTTAAATCGACGTGTGTTGTTTACATTCCGCACTTTTATTATTGTCTTTGAGCATTTGGTTCTAAAAAGAGGGTAAAATCGAAAAGATGGAGATAATCTATTCACCCCCCTCTAGATTATCGTAGCCGCTTGGACTTACAAGTGGTATCAGAGCAAACTCTTTGGCAAGCTCGTTTCACATCGCGAGTGAAGAAGAACGATCGTCGGCTACGAACGAAGCTCATCTTACCGGCACATCCACCACCAAGCCACCACTATTTGATTCCAAAAAATTTACATTTTGGAAAGAAAGAATGGAATGCTATTTACAAAGTTGCGGGTTCGATATTTGGAACACCGTCATCAATGGAGAATCCATTCCGACGAAGAATACACCACACACCTCTAAAGGCTTCAAAGAGCTCAATGATAAAGAGAAGAGAATCATCTCCTTAAATGGTAAAGCTCTTAGTATTTTGTATTGTTCACTTACTACTTTGGAATTTGATCTTGTTGTAGGTATTCGATCGGCACATGAAGTATGGCAAAATTAGAAGCCATCTATGAAGTGTATGCAAATGAAAGGAGCAACTCAAAAGCATCTACTTCACAAATGGATACAACATCAAATCCAACAACATGGGATGAGCCTTCTACAACCTCCCATGATGAAGAAGTTGAACAATGCCTCATAGGCATCGAAGAAGAAAATGAGGTAAGTTCTAAACCTCTACTTCCTATGATAATGATTATAGTGATTTGCAAAATGATTTTGATGAACTACAAGATGAATTCCAAAACTTACTTGTTAAATACAAATATTTGAAAAAGGAATTCATTGTTTTAAAGAATGATAAGGATAGTTTATTTACTTCCTATGAATCACTATCATGTGCTTACACCACCACTCTTGACAAGGTTAGAAACCTTGAGAAAGAAAATAGTACTCTTGTTGAGGATATAAATTGCTTGAAAAATGATTTATCTAAATCCAACTTGAGTGCCGATAGAATGACCAATATTGTTGATTGTTGTGATAATTCGAAACTAGAACTTGATCATAAGCCTAAGGGTGTCAATCACATGAAAAAGAATCTAGTCTCTAAGCACGTTGGTCATTATGCTCCTAGAATTATTACATGCTTTTATTGCGGTAAAAAGGGCCATACGGTAAATACTTGTCGGGCTAGAAATATCTCTAATTATTGTTGGAGACCGAAAAGTCTCAAGACTAATCCCAAAGGACCCAAACACATGAGGGTACCAAAAAACAATGTCATATTAGGTACCCGGCGAAATAATGATCGAAGAAAATTCATACCGCCAAGAAGGCATCAAATGACCGTTTCATTTGATCAAAGAAAAAGAAACTATTCTCAACAAAGCCAATTTCCAAGAAGAGGGTATAATCAAAAATGGGAAGAACACAATCCTTGGAAATGGCAAAGACATCATCAACAAGATGATTTTCAAAGAAGAATAGACTTTCCACAATGGGAAAGCAACAAACCTTGGAAATGGAGCAATCAAAGAAGTCATCATCAACAAAGTGACTTCTCAAGGGGAAGATATCATCAACAATGAGAACGACACAACCCATGGAAATGGCGTAATTGGTAACCCGTATCTCCCTAGTTAATTACACATTGTATTTTATTATTATGCATGTTTTTTTTTGTGTCTTTATTACAACATAAGTTTTCAAGTATTATTCTTGTTTAAATTAAGGTCTTCAATATATATGTGTGTTTTTAAAATTCTTTGAAAAGAAGACCTTATATGATGTTTTTAAAACTCTTGTGCATTTTTGTAGACTAAAGTGTGTTATCATCTCTTATGGATTTTTATGGCATGAGCTTACTTGTGATATCTCTTAGCCTACACTTTTATCATTATGATTTGTGTTAGATTTGTTTTAAGAATTGTGTAGGATTTACATATTTTCACAAATGGCCATTTACGTCATTATTTGTCAAGAAAGGCATAAATTATCGAGGTACATTTACTTGTGTTATTCTTACTCTTATAGACTCGATATATGTATTGCCATGTGCTTATGTGCTTGTTTTTCATAGTATTTCATACAAGTGCCATTAAGAGGATTTTTAGATTTTTTTGAAAGGCACTATTCGATATTTGATTGCACATATTTGCTTTGTCAACTCTTGTTCAAATACTTCTTTTAAATGAGGTCTCAACTATATGCTATCGGATTTTCTAATTTCAAAAGAGACCTTTTATAGCTTTCTTAAGCTTATTGGAACTTGCATGATTTATTAGACTCTTGATGATATTCTAAATGCATAGTATGTGTTTCTTGCTTCATGGTCTATATATATAGTGTCTATTTCTACTATGCTCTTATGCAAGATATTTAGTGATTGATGATTGAGGCATATTTTTACACTTGGGCTATTTTTTCTTGCTTATATAAGCGATGCCGGTAATGAGTTTGTTTAGTTGTGTAGATGAGAAACGAAGTACTCCAAATATTGTTACCTCAAAATATTTGGATGTAAATATTCTATTATGAACACCTTAGATCAATTGGATGCCCTATGATGATAGTAATGAAGAAGACAAAAAGGGTATTCCGGAACAAACTCGATGACCAAGACAACATTGGTCGAACTAAGGCAAGGTTAGTAGCTCGAAGGTATTTTCAAGAAGAAGGTAATGATTTTGATGTAATATTTGCACTCATAGCTCTTTTAGAAGTTATTTGCATTTTACTTGCCCATTCTTGTTTTAAGAAAATTTCAAGCTTTACCAAATGGATGTTAAATCCAATTTTCTAAATGGTTTTATTCAAATAGAAGTCTATCGGAGTTTAAAATTTTAGGCCAAATGATTTTTATAAAAGGCTTTGTACGGTATTCAAGTACCCGTATATAGTTTGATAGACTTAGCTATCTTTGCAAAATTATTTTACAAAAAGTAAAGTTGATACTACACTTCTTGTTTTGAAAAAGGGCAATATTGTTTACTTGTGCAAATTTATGTTGATGATATTATCTTTGGTGCTACTAATGAATATTTGTGCAAGATGTCTTTCTAAGTTGATACTAAGTAAGCTTGAGATGAGCATAATGGGGAAGTTCAATTTCTTGCTTGGACTACTAATTATTCAATGCCAAGAAGATGGTTATATTTCAAAAGAACTCTTGAAGGAGTTAAGCATTGAAGAAAGAAGAACTATCTTAACCTCTATGGCTAAAGATTGACAAAGGTTGAGAAAGGCATATCGGGCGACAAACAAATTCGAGGTATGTTTTCTTGTATTATTTCTCTAGACTCGACATTCCATATGCCTTATGTCTATATGTTCGACTTCAAACACTATCCCAACGAATCTCATTAAAGTGCTGTTAAAAGAAATTTTCAAATATTTGAAAGGCACTTCTTCTTATGACTTGTTAATCCAAAGTTTTAAGACGTTATTATTTTTCGGGATAACAAGTCCAGTGTAACTTTTATTTTTCAAAATATGGTTTGTCATAATCGAACTAAACATATTAAGATTCGATATTTTTTTTAAAGGGGATTGCATGTTTTAACAAAAACTTGAAGATGTGTTTAATTCCGTCTCAAGGATAACTCGCGGATCTTTTAATCGCTCACCGCCGAGTATTTTACCTCATTTCGAGCTTGATTATGACATAATGTATATTGAATGAGGTCTACGTTTGCATTTTGCACGTTTTTAAAACTTAGGGGCGAAAAATCGGATTTTTGGATCAAATTCGGAATTTAAAAAACAGAACCAAAAAATGGGCGCCAGGGCAAGGGGCGTCACCGTCGCCCATGCCCTCGGACCGGCCGCTCGACGATTTTTTGGTTAAAAATGGTTCTGCATTTCGACTTAGCCATTTTGGCTTATTTTGTTCATTTTTCGTCCCCTTCGTCAATTGCACACAAATTTCACTCCAAATTTATTTTATTGCATACATTTCATATCTTGGATGTATTTAGGCTCGATTATCATCATCATTGCTCATATTCACCGATTAAATGGTAAGAATTCTACTTCTTTATCTCAATTGGGTTGAACACTTGAGAACTAGACATATATGTATTTTCTTGATGAGATTTGTATATGTTTATAATGAGCTTATTGATTGTTGATGTATGATTTTTATTAAATCGCATTTGGTGATGAAAAACTTGGCTTGATTTCATTTACAAGGGCTATATATATCTTTTTCAATTTTTGACGCCCGCCAAGTGTTCGACAAAACGTTTCAATGAAAAATTCATCACCTACATGATTCTCTCGATTTCAAAAGTCTTATATATTTATAGAGATCATGTTTTGCTTATCAAATGATCTTTCATAAGCTTCTACAAGTCGTATGATTCGACTCTTCCCTCATATTTGGTTTAAAAGCTTCAATGTTCAAATAGCTTGATACATTGGTTTACTTGCGCACTTTGATAAGAATATATGATGTATTTATCGTGCTAACATTCTTTTTTATGATTCCAAAGGGGGAGAAACATGTTATAAGCTCTTTAGCTCAAAGAAGCTAAAATAAGCTTAACAAATAGAAGCTATAAGCTATGGCTTCCTAAAGCCATATGTTGTGTATGATTCTTGGTCCATTGGTTGTAGTATGGACGTATATATGTTTCTAATGATGTCTTTTTGACAGGGGGAGCTTTTTAAGTTATTGATACTTAAGCTCAATATCGAAAAGCTAAGATTTTAGCTTATGTTTAAGTTGCTTCTATATTACTATTGATGTGCATGTTGATAGGGGGAGCATTTGCTATATGTGTTTGAATATCTCTACTCCCATCCTTGTGTTTTTATTGCATGGTACGTTGTCGCTCACAACGGATAGTTCTCTTTAACCGGTAAAATTGTTTTGGTTTCAAAATCGACCTCGTTAAAATTATTTTGGTTTGTAATCATCAAAAAGGGTGAGATTGTTTGATAAATGGTTTTATCATGATGATTTTGATTTTACACCAAAACAATGGTTTTAAAGGTTGTCCAAATACTCCTAAATGATTTAAAATGGTTTTAATATTTTCCGGAGTATTTCTTCAAGTTTTATTTTCGACAAAATTGGACAAACACTTTTAATGATTTTTGTTAATGTTTTTTTACACCAAAACAATGTTTCTAAATGTTGTCCTAATACTCCCGATCGGTCTAAAATGTTTTCACTATTTTTCGGAGTATTTCTTGAAGTTTATTTTCGATATAAAATTGGACAACACTTTTGTTTTGAGGTCAACCGGTCGCCGTATAGGGCAACCCGTACCTGAAAGTTGAGGAAAACAGAAAATTTCATGTTTGCAGAAAATGGTCGGGCAACCGGGGCCGCCCTATAGGGCAACCGGTGCCGTCGCCGGCCGGTCGCCCATAGGGGGAGACCGTGACTGGGAGTAAAAATTGAAACAGAGGCCGCTTCTTCGTTTTTGAGGTTGTGCGACGGTTGAAGTCGTGGACGACGGTCGAACCCTACGTCGACCGGCCGCCTGTAAATGTGTATTCTCATTTTCAAACATCTATTTGTGTGCGACCGGTCGCCCTTAAGTTTGACAGCAAAAATGTAACCGTTATGCAGCAGACATCTTTTCCTTAATTTGTGGGATTGATTTCTAACAGCTCTTTTCTTCAATTGTCTTGAAATTAATTTTTTACAGAATTCATGTCCCCAAGAGGAGCCTATCATGTACAAGACATCTTCTATAAATAGAGGAAGAATTGAAGCAGCACAATAAGAGAGAAAACTACAACACAACAAGATACACTCAAGAATACACTTGTTCTTACATTGTCTTATTTCTTGTTGTAATTTGCCTAGCTATTCACTTTCACATCCTTGAGGTCTAGGCTATTCTTGATTACACTTGCACTCAATTGTATTATTCATTATCGAGTTGTAATCTTGAATTTTTGGGTTATCATTCAACACAAGATATCCTTGTGAGTGTTCTTGTGGTAAGAACACACTTGGGTGATCTAGGTGTTAGGTGTGAGAAGATTGTGGTAATATTCTTGTTGAGGTGTTGAAGAGTTTGGTATTCTTCAAGGTTGAAGATTGTGGTAATCTTCACAAGGTGCCGTTGGAGATTGTGGTAATCTTCAAGTGAGATTGTGGTAATCTCAAAGGTGGTGTTGAAGAAGAGTGTGGTGCTCTTTAAGGTGTTGTTGTAAGTTGGTGTTGTATTAATTTGTGGTAAATTAATAAAAAAATTTTTCTTTTTGAAATCCATCCCGGATATACTGGGGTGGTAGAGGATTAGGCCCTAGGTGGGTTGAACCTCTTTAAATCGACGTGTGTTGTTTACATTCCGCACTTTTATTATTGTCTTTGAGCATTTGGTTCTAAAAAGAGGGTAAAATCGAAAAGATGGAGATAATCTATTCACCCCCCTCTAGATTATCGTAGCCGCTTGGACTTACAGTTGGTGTTGGGCATGAAGTTGGCAGTCATTGGACTCAGTGTGTGGGTGATTTATACACAAAATTTGAACAAGCCCCTGAAGTAGAAAGACTGTTGATGTTGAAAAGATTGTTGGAAGTTGCTAATCCAACAATAACCTCACTGATCGAGCCCAAGATTCATACTCGCACTCGTAGGCGTCCTAAAGTGTCAAAATCTAAACAATCCAAATCTACGAAACGTGATCCGAGCAAATTTGAGTATGTGGAGTCCATTAAAGATAGTTGTTCGCCGGTTGATGGAGTAATCTACCATGTTGGTCTAATAAATGATACTCCTATGTTCACATCAATTCCAAGGCAAAAACTACCAATAAATATAGTATTATTTTATTAGACTAGCAGTCCACCCGTGCGATGCACAGATTATATATTAAATAAAGTTAATTTTAATTATTTTAATAGATTGTATTTAATAAATTATTTATATGTAAAACCAAATAACGGTGGATTTAAACATAAATAATTATATAGTAATGGAAATTTAATAAATTATTTAATCTTAAACCATACAACAATTGATTAAAATAAATAATTATATAGTAATGCAAAATTACACAACAATATATATATATATATATATTTAAAAAAATAAAAACATTGAATTACAAATTACAAATAAATGATATTGTACGTTTGTGATATCATAAAACAGAAAAATAGATGTCGGGTATAATTCGCTTTTCTTAGAACATTCTCCACTAACGTTGATAATCAACATTTTCTGCACGTTAATTTATACATAACAATTAACATTTCAATTGAAAAAATTATGCAAAAAATAAAATAATAAAATAATAAAATCTAATAAATTGGCATGGTTGGTTTAAATTAATAATCCTAACCGATTCAATACTTCTAATAAATTAATCTATTTTTAGTTAAAAATAAAAAGAGAATCGTATTACAAAAAATATTAAGGCCTAAATGCAACTAATTATTACAACATGAAATATTAAGACCAAACACAACAAAAATAATGAAACAAAAAAATATGGGTTAATAAATACACATAGATGCATGGCCCAAACAATTAACAAAACAAAATCATAATATACCACAACCCATATTAAACAACAAAATCAGAAACAAAAATGGCCCAAAACTTATAAAATATTGTACAACCAAAACATAGTACATGGCCCAACAAAATTTATAAACTATTGTATAGCCCAAACACAGTTAATGACCCAACAAAAAACAACAAAAATTATGTCACTAACCCTAACTCAGAGACAAAATGATGAATCATTTGCTTGCTTGTTCGACCGAGATTTCTCTCAAGACTTCACCACCAAAAATGGTAAAACACACACACACACTCACGTTACCAATCTATCTTTGGCACAAAAATAATTTTTTTTCCCGATGGAAGAACAAAAAGGACGGATAGCATTCGATCAAAATAGAGCCAGAGGTACAATAATTTGAGTTTATCAGGCTCTATTTCTGAGTTATAATTTTTTTTTATGCAAATAAAAGGTTGATATATATATATATGCATATATATATATTTGTGTTATTTTTTAACATATCTGAATCAATTTAGATATTACGGATTTTCGAGGCCAACAAAAAATCAGATCTGCTATTTTCTTCTAACATATCTATCTCTATTTCAATTTTTAGGGTTTTTTCCGATCGTAACCCTAAAATATCTTTACTATTTCGTTTAAAAAATAATATTGGCATTCAATCAAATGTAGAGGTACATATCTATTTTTTTCATTTTAAAGTGTTTTTAGGCAAAAAAATTTTGCTCTTTGAAAAATTTCGCACATAAATGTACTTTCTGTAAGTCAAGCGCTACGATAATCTAGAGGGGGTGAATAGATTATCTCCATCTTTTCGATTTTGCCCTCCTTTTCAAACCGAATGCTCAAAGACAATAATAAAGGTGCGGAATGTAAACAACACACGTCGATTTATAGAGGTTCAACCCACCTAGGGCCTAATCCTCTACCACCCCAGTATATCCGGGATGGATTTTAAAAAGAAAAAAGATTTTATTAATTACCAAAATTAATACAACACCAACTTACAGCAACACCTTGAAGAGCACCACACTCTTCTTCAACACCACCTTTGAGATTACCACAATCTCTCTTGAAGATTACCACAATCTTCAACGGCACCTTATGAAGATTACCACAATCTTCAACCTTGAAGAATACCAAATTCTTCAACACCTCAACAAGAAGATTACCACAATCTTCTTACACCTAACACCTAGATCATCCAAGTGTGTTCTTACCACAAGAACACTCACAAGGATATCTTGTGTTGAATGATAACCCAAAAATTCAAGATTACAACTCGATAATGAATTATACAATTGAGTGCAAGTGTAATCAAGAATAGCCTAGACCTCAAGGATGTGAAAGTGATAAGCTAGGCAACTTACAACAAGAATAATAACAATGGAAGACCAAGTGTTTGCTTGAGTATATCTTGTTGTGTTGTGTTGTTCTCTCTTATTGTTGTGCTTCAAATCTTCCTTTATTTATAGGAGATGATTGATACTTGATAGGCTCCTCTTGGAATCTGATATCTACAAAACAATTGCAATTAAAATCAAGATTATAGCAGTTAGAAATCAATTCCACAAATTAAGGAAAAGTTGTTCTTTGCACAACGGTTAGAATTTTCTTTGTCAAGCGAGGGTGACCGGTCGCAAGATCGATAAAAGTTTGAAATGAACACAACAAATTTTCAACAGGTGACGGTCTAGGGGTGTCGGCCGGTCGCACCTAGGGGTGCGCCGGTCGCCCACATGTCATGTTGATTGGTCACCCTGACCAGTTTTAGGAGTTTTGGGAGTTCTGTTTCGTGAAATACATTCCCAGGTAGTCGACCTCCTAAAAGAAATGTTGTCCGATTTTTGTCGAAAATAAACCTCAAGAAATACTCCGAAAAATTCGTAAAAACATTTTAAATCGATCGGGAGTATTTAGGACAACATTAGAAATATAGTTTTGATGAAATAACACATTAACACAAAATCATCAAAAGTGTTGTCCGATATAAACTCCAATAAATACTCCGAAAAATAGTAAAAATATTTTAGACCAATCGGGAGTATTAGGACAACATTTAGAAACATAGTTTCAATGTAAAAACCCATTGACACAAAATCATTGAATGTGTTGTCCAATATTGTCGAAAATAAACTTGAAGAAATACTCCGGAAAATATTAAAACCGTTTTAAATCATTTAGGAGTATTTGGACAACCTTTAAAAAAACATTATTTTGGTATAAAAACAAAATCATCAAAATCATGATAAACCATTTATCAAACAGTCTCCCCCTTTTTGATGATTACAAACCAAAACAATTTTAACAAGGTCGATTTTGAAAACAAAACATTTTTACCGGTTAAAAAGAACTATCCATTGTGAGCAACAACATTCCACGCAATATAATCACAAAGATGGGAGTAAAGATATTCAAACACATATAGCAAAAGCTCCCCCTATCAATATGCACAACAAGAGTAATGTAAAAACAATCAACCACAAGCTAAAAGCTTAGCTTTTACATATTGATCTTAAGTATAAGAGCTTATAAGCTCCCCCTGTCAACAAAACATCATTAGACAAGTATATAAGTTCATCATACAACAATTGGACTAAGTATAATGCACAACTTATGGCTTTAGGAAGCCATAGCTTATAGCTTCTTTTGTTTAGCTTAACTTAGCTTCTATGAGCTAATAAGCTTATAACTTGTTTCTCCCCCTTTGGAATCATCAAAAAGAATGTTAGCACGATAAAAACATCATATAATCATATCAAAGTACGTAACTAAACCGATGTATCGAGCTATTTGAACATTGAAGCTTAGAGACCAAATAGGAGGAAAGAGTCGATCATACGACTTGTAGAAGCTTATGAAAACTCATTTGATTTGCAAAACATGATCTCTATAAATATACAAGGCTTTTGAAATCGAGAGAATCATGTAGGTGATGAATTTTTCATTGAGACATTTTATCGAACACTTGGCGGGCGTCAAAAATTGAAGAAGATATATATAGCCCTTGTAAATGCAATCAAGCCAAGTTTTTCATCACCAAATCAGTTTAAACACAATACAATTATATCATAAATAACAATCTCATCACAAACATATACAAATTTCATCAAGAAAATACATATAGGCCAAGTTCTCAAGGGTTCAACCCAATTGAGATAAGGAAGTAGAATTCTTACCATTTAATCGGTAAAGACGAGCAATGATGATGATAATCGAGCTAGGTAATCCCCAAAATATTAATTGTATGCAATAAAATACATTTGAAGTGAAATGTGTGTGCAAATGACAAAGGGGTCGAAATAGAGTAGAGAAACCTTAAACTGCCAAAATACAAGAACAGAGACGGTTTTAACCAAATTTAAGCAGTGGGCGACCGGTCAGGGCATAGGGCGACCGGTCGAGCTAGTGGGCGACCAGTCGGCCCCCGCCCGGCACCATTGGTTACGTTCTGCTTTTGAAATTCCGAAATTGATCCAAAAATCCGATTTTTTGCCCCTAAGTTTTGAAAACGTGCAAAATGCAAACGTAGACCTCATTCAACATACATTATGTCATAATCAAGCTCGAAATAAGGTAAAATACTCGGCGGTAAGCGATTAAAAAATCCGCGAGTTATCCTTGAGACGGAATTAAACACATCTCAAGCTTTTTGTTAAAACATGCAATCCCCTAAATAATATCGAATCTCAATATGTTTAGTTCGATTATGACGAACCATATTTTGAAAAATAAAATTTACACCGGACTTGTTATCCCGAAAAATAATAACGTTTTAAAACTTTGGATGAACAAGTCATAAGAAGAAGTGTCTTACAAGTATTTGAAAATTTCTTTTAACGACACTTTAAAGAGATTCGTTGGGATTGTTTTAAGTCGAGCATATAGACATAAGGCATATAGAATGTCGAGTCTAAGGAGTAATAAACGAATAAACATACCTCGAATTCGTTTGTCAATCAACATGCCTACCTCAACCTTTGTCAATTTTCACATTTGTGGCCATATAGGTTGAAATGGTTCTTTCTTCTTCAATGCCTCACTTCTTCTTTTGAGTGTGGAATATAATCACCTTCTTGGCATTGTTGAACTTGAATTCCAATGATCAAATTTGAGCTTCCCTCATCATGATCATCTTAGGTTCACCTTGCATTGACTTGGAAAAATATCTTGCACAAATATTCATTAGTAGCACCAAAAATATTATCAACATAAACTTGCACAAGTAAACAACCTTGCCCTTTTTTAAAACAAGAAGTGTAGTATCAACTTTACCTTTTGTAAAATTATTTTGCAAAAATAGCTAAGTCTATCAAACCATATACGAGGTACTTGTATCAACCGTACAAGGCCTTTTTATAAAAATCATTTGGCCTAAAAATTTTAAACTCCGATAGACTTCTATTTGAATAAAACCATTTAGAAAATTGGATTTAACATCCATTTGGTAAAGCTTGAAATTTTCTCAAAACAAGAATGGGCAAGTAAAGTGTAAATAACTTCTAAATGTGCTATGAGTGCAAATATTACACAAAATCATTACCTTCTTCTTGACAATACCCTTAGGCTACTAACCTTGCCTTGTTCATCAAACTTGTTCCGAAATATCAAAATTTCTGCAAAATCTTAACAAGATATTTTGCACACGAGCATAGTAATATCGAATGATAGAGACACTAGAGCAAGTAACAAAAGATAATCATCAAGTGTATAATACAACATGCAAGTTCAAATAAGCTTATAGAAAGCTATATAAGGTCTCTTTTGAAATATGAAAATGCGAGAGCACATAGTTGAGACCTTATTTACAAGAATCATATGAATAAGAGCTTTGACATAAGCATCCAAGAATGATGGCATTTATATGTGCAATAAAATGCATAACTTAGTGAATCAATTATTTTATCAAAATAAAATATAACCCTTTACAAAACTTGGATAAAGCAAGCTATGTCAAATAATGCCTTTTTCAAAAATCAAAACATCCTCTTAATAAGCACATAGGCATATGGCACAACATGTATCGAGTCTATGATATGAATAACAATAATGAGCATACCTCGATAGTTCATATTTCTCTTGATATATTACGAGTAGATAGCCATTGAAAGAGATATGTAAATTCTACACAATTCTTAAACCAAATTTGGCACAAACATAATAATACATGTGTAGGCTAAGCAATGAGAGATATCACAACAATGCCAATGCTATAAAAATCCATAAGAGATAAAAACATATAAGTCTAAGTAAGTCCACAACATGTAAGGTCTCATTTTTCAAAGTATTTTAAAAACACATAAATATATATAGAAGACCTTATAAATTTTAAAACTCATTTTGCAATTTAAACACAAATAAAAACATGCAAAAATAAAATGCATATTTAAATAGGGAGATACAGTTTACCAATTTCTCCATTTCCATGGGTTGTGTCGTTCCCATTGTTGATGATATATTCCCGTTTGAAAATCTTCATGTTGATGGTGGTTTCTCCAATTGCTCCATTTCCAAGCATTGTGGCCTTCCTATTTTCGAAAGTGTCTTTCTCTTGGAAAATCATCTTGTTGATGATGTCTTTGCCATTTCCAAGGATTTTGTTCATCCCATTTTTGATTATTTCATCTTCTTGGAAAATGACTTTGTTGAAGGTATTTTCTCCTTTGATCAAATGAAATGGTCATTTGATGTCTTCTTGACGGTATGAATTTTCTTCGATTATTATTTCGCCTGGTACCTAATATAACATTGTTTTGTGGTACCCTCAAGTGCTTGGGTCATTTGGGATTAGCTTTGAGACTTTTAAGTCTCCAAAAATAATTTGAGCTATTTCTAGCCCGACAAGTATTTACGGCGTGTCCCTTCTTACCGCAATAAAAGCAAGTAATATTACTAACATGCATAGGAACTCGATTCTTTTTCATATGCTCGACAATATTAGGCTCAAGATCAAGTTCACTATTCAAATTATCACAACCATTAATATTCACAATATTGGGCAATTTATTGGTACTCAAGTTTGATTTTGATAAATCATTTTTCATGCAACTCATATCCTCAATAAGAGTACTATTTTGTTTTTTTCAAGGTTTCTAACCTTGTCAAGTGTGGTGGTGTGAGCACATGATAGTGATTCATAGGAAGTAAATAAACTATCCTTTTCATTTTTCAAAACATTGAATTCATTTTTCAAATTTTTGTACTTAACAAGTAAATTTTGGAATTCATTTTGAAGATCATCAAAATCATTTTGCAAATCATTATAATCATTTTGAATAACAATATCATAGGAATTAGAGGGTTTAAGACATACCTCGTTTTCTTCTTCGATGCAAATAAAACATTGTTCGACTACTTCATAGTTGGAAGTTGTAAAAGGCTTGTTCCTTAGATTTGAACTCGTATCCCTTTGAGAAGTAGATGCTTTTGTTTGACTCCTTTCATTTGAAAATACTCCATAGATGGTTTCTAATTTTTGCCATACTTCATGTGCCGATCGAATTCCTACAATATGTTCATATTCCAAATTAGTAAGTGAACAATACATTGAGCTCTTTGAAAGCTTTGGAGGTGTATGGTGTGTCTATCATCGGAATAGATTCTCCATTTATGACGATGTTCCAAATATCGAACCCGCAACCTTGTAAATAACATTCCATTCTTTCTTTCCAAAATATAAAATTTTTGGAATCAAAAAGTGGTGGCTTGGTGGTGGAGGTGCCGGTAAGATGAGCTTCATTCGTAGCCGACGATCGTTTCTCTTCACTGGCGATTTGAAACGAGCTTGCCAAAGAGTTTGGCTTTGATACCACTTGTAAGTCCATCTTTTCGATTTTGCCCTCTTTTTCAAACCGAATGCTCAAAGACAATAATAAAGGTGCGGAATGTAAACAACACACGTCGATTTATAGAGGTTCAACCCACCTAGGGCCTAATCCTCTACCACCCCAGTATATCCGAGATGGATTTCAAAAAGAAAAAAGATTTTATTAATTACCAAAATTAATACAACACCAACTTACATCAACACCTTGAAGAGCACCACACTCTTCTTCAACACCACCTTTGAGATTACCACAATCTCTCTTGAAGATTACCACAATCTCTCTTGAAGATTACCACAATCTTCAACGGCACCTTGTGAAGATTACCACAATCTTCAACCTTGAAGAATACCAAATTCTTCAACACCTCAACAAGAAGATTACCACAATCTTCTTACACCTAACACCTAGATCATCCAAGTGTGTTCTTACCACAAGAACACTCACAAGGATATCTTGTGTTGAATGATAACCCAAAAATTCAAGATTACAACTCGATAATGAATTATACAATTGAGTGCAAGTGTAATCAAGAATAGCCTAGACCTCAAGGATGTGAAAGTGATAAGCTAGGCAACTTACAACAAGAATAATAACAATGGAAGACCAAGTGTTTGGTTGAGTATATCTTGTTGTGTTGTGTTGTTCGCTCTTATTGTTGTGCTTCAAATCTTCCTCTATTTATAGGAGATGATTGATACTTGATAGGCTCCTCTTGGAATCGATATCTACAAAAACATTGCAATTAAAATCAAGATTATAGTCTGTTAGAAATCAATTCCACAAATTAAAGAAAAGTTGTTTGACAACGGTTAGAATTTTTTGCGGTCAAACTTGGGCGATTTGGTCGCAAGATCGATAGAAGTTTGAAATGAACACATCAAATTTTCAAGGGGTGGCCAGGTCTAGGGGTCGACTGTCGCTCTCTAGGGTGCGGCCGTCGCCCACCATGGTGACCGGTCACCCCGACCAGTTTTAGGAGTTCTGGGAGTTCTGTTTCGTGAAATGCATTTCCAGGTACCGGTCGCCTCTTTGGTCGACCGATCGACCTCCTAAAAGAAATGTTGTCCGATTTTTGTTGATAATAAACCTCAAGAAATACTCCAAAAAATTCGTAAAAACATTTTAAACCGATCGGGAGTATTTAGGACAACATTAGAAATATAGTTTTAATGAAATAACACATTAACACAAAATTATCTAAAGTGTTGTCCGATATAAACTCCAATAAATACTCCAAAAAATAGTAAAAATATTTTAGACCAATCGGGAGTATTAGGACAATATTTAGAAACATAGTTTCAATGTAAAAACCCATTGACACAAAATCATTGAATATGTAGTCCAATATTATCGAAAATAAACTTGAAGAAATACTCCGGAAAATATTAAAACTATTTTAAATCATTTAGGAGTATTTGGACAACCTTTAAAAAATTATTTTTTTGGTATAAAAACAAAATCATGATAAAACCATTTATCAAACACTTTCTTGATAATGTGTGAAACCCATATCATTTTTTCAGTTAAATATATGTCTACTTCTTTAAATTAATCATTTTTAGATAGTTTTATTATCATATTTACTTCGATGGCGTCTAAGTTTTCGGTTAAATTCATTGTCCATACAAAAGATAAATCATCAATCAGATTTTTTATTTTATTTTTGAATTGCATCTTTTAGGGTTTCAAATTGGCGCCAAATTGGTGCATTTGGATCTAAATTATTTTCGACGATTGTAGGTCCCAAGGGGTGTAAGTGTAAGGTTTAGAAGGGGGGTTGAATAAACCTTACCAAATTTTCGATTTAGTCCTTTTAAATCTACTGAGTTCTACACATTTGATTGTGTCTTGATGGACAATCGAATTAGTCACTCAAGAGAGTTAATCTCTCAAATGCACTCAAATTCACCATCATTAATAGAGTAACTCAAATTGTTTGTTGGCTATAATTTGACTCAATCGTGGTTTTGTTTTCAATGGAAGACTTAACACCCTTAAGTTTGATTAAGCAAGTTTTTCTGACTTGATTTAGTACTTTATAAATTATCAAATGAATAGCAAATTTATCACAGATATAAGCAATTTAAAAGTGCGTAAATTTAAATGTTGAAATGTAAATGACACAAGAAAGTTTTTATAGAGGTTCGAAGATGGGGTAATTCTTCTACTCCTCTCTTCTCCAACTCCCGGAGGAATCCACTAAGTAATGATCGGTTTACAAAGTGGTAACAGTCCGGATACAAGTCTTGATCACAACAGACCGACTTGATCCTTTGGGACTCGATCTGAGACGCCTTGATCACTCGGTGGCTTCTCAAATGACGACTCGGAAGCCTTCTTCACAGGCAATTTGCGCTTTGCTACTACAAACTCACTTGCTTAAGCATTTTGGATTTGATCACGAAGCCCTCCAAGAGCTTAAGACTTGGTTGACCTTGAACCTTTCTACAATCCTTCCCGAATGTAGACCCCTTGTTTTCAAAGGTTTCCTCTTCAATGGTTGAAGTTCTCTTTCCTTCACGAGGTAAGTGTTGGATTGATGTACTTCGAAATGTAGGCTTGAGGATTGAGATTGTTTAAGTTTTCTGATATGCTTGTATATCTCACGTATGTGTCATTTTATATATCTTTCTCAAACAAACTCCTCAGCCTTTTATAGTGAACTTTCAAAAATTTGCCCGTTGAAGAGATAGGCTCATTTTTGAAAGTCACTGCGGTCGTTGGCTTGCAGTTCTTGGAATTGCCATTTCCTCGTATGAATTCTTTTATCACCTTTTCAGAATTCTGACACGGTGTAGTGCTTCCCATTGGTTCATTCCTTTTGCACGCTTCAGGGACTGAGCACTCCAAGAAAGGTAGTATGGAGATATTACTTGTTTAAGTAAATCTCTTGATTTTTCTCGGCAAACGGTTCTTTTCTGATTATCTCGACTTGATCGCTTTTCCTTGCTTTCCCAGGTGACTTAGAGTCGACTTCCAATCATGGATGACTCTTGTCACTTCGACTTGAGACTTGGCTTCTCTTGAGTTGACTTGACCGATGTTCCACTCATTTGCATCTCACCGCTTCTTCGATCGAGTTCCCCTGCTCTTTTCTTTCAGACTCAATTGTCTCTCACGTGAGTTTTCCTTCAAGCCTTGATTGTCTTCTTGCATGTTAGGGCGTGGCCGACTTAACTCAAACTTGGCCAGCTCTAATTGTTACAATACATTTCAAAGAAGAATTGGGGTGCCAACTTTCTATTCTAAGTTTTACATGGCATTCATCAAAATCTAAACAATAAAATTCCTAACAATTCCCCCTTTTGATGATGCCAAAACTTAAATCATACAAAGATGCAAATAACAAAGATACATACGAGATAGTGTATTGACATAGAATGTATCTTGAGAATCAATCTTTTTATTGATCATATCATTCTTGTACTTAACACAATTGTTTACAAGGTGTATCGAGTATGTAATTGTCTTCACAAAAAATAGAAAATTTATAGCTTTATTACGTAAGACTTACATTGTATGTATTTACATATAAAATACACGAAGGGTTGGACAACAACACTTCATCTCCTTCATTGTCTCCTTCTTTCATCTTGATCAAGATCTTCTTCTCTTCTTCTCTTCTTCTCGTCGTCACCGCCTTTTTTTTTCTTCTCATATGCCTTCCTGGCGACTTCATCTTTCCTTGTTCTTCCTGTCTCTCTCCCGCCATAGCCGAGTTTGTCTTTTGTTTTCCTCTTCTATTCTCTTTACATACTCGGCGTTGGTTTTAGCCACTCGCAAGTTCGCCACTTGGTCAAGCTTCCAGCCCAAGTAGATCCCTCCTTTCTTTCCGGATCTACGTATTCAATATTCGGGCGGAGGCCTGGGTCCAAGCTTCTTCCTCCACCGCCGCTTCTTCCTCTACCTGGGCGATATCTTTGTCTTTGGGGCCTTCTTTCTTTCCGGTGAGTGCCGGCGGAGTGACCAGAGTGATCGGCGGTTGTCTCATTGTCTGTCGGCCTTCTTCACATAATGTGAGACCCTTTTCCAATCTGAGTCCCAAGCTTGAGCCATGGACATATTTGCAAAATATCCTTGGATTCGAGCGTTTTGAATTCGTCAACCGATCTTGGCTCTGCCCCGACATCCGAAATGGCATACGTGTCTCTCCAACCGGAATGCCTCCGTGTTCTTTCAAGATGTTCATCACCCTAGCATCCATTCTTCCTTCCACCTCCTTCATCCCTCGCTTCAATTGCTTTTCTCTTCTCGGCCATAGATACAAAGCAGAGTGTTGGAGTGGCAGAGTCACGGGAGTTTTCGCTTATAATGTCACCGTGTGTGAGGACCTGTTGGGGGTTTGTGCAATCATCAAGGTCATATCTTTTGATCCTTCCCCCTCAGATTTTCCTTTCTTGATTCAAAATTTCCTCGGTGATTTTCCCTTCTCAAATTTGTTCCTTGTCACCGCTCCTTTCTTTTCACGTGATTTTCTTTGCTTTAAGGTATTCCTCTTCCCCTTTTTGGCATCATCAAAGGATAGAGGAACCCCGGGAACATATCTTTGGCAAGCATGAAGTCGAGTCTTCGATGGTTGAATTTTGCTTCAAGTCTCTTTGCGTTGTATCACGGAATTGATCGAGAGTAGCGTTGGATTCTCATTTGAAATCGCTTCATCTCACCCATGAGAAGGCTGAATTTTCTTGTCATGTGTTCTTCCAAACGTTGTATATCATTTGCATTTACGCTCACGCAGCAGCCTTGATCTCGGCGGTGTGAGCTTCATGCATATGTTCAATGTGTTCCTCGAACCGTTTTTCGATCAACATTTTGACTCTCCACACCGCCAGACTTGTTGAATAAGGTTCAAGTATCTCACTGTTCCACACGCATTGATTCTTTTTGTTGCCACCATTCCCTTATCCCGATTGTGATGCCTCTCAAGTCGGTTTGTAAAGGTTGGCATCTCTGTTGTCCAGCGCATGTCCAAAGAGGCATGATGCCTCTCCATTCGCTCAACTTCAAAGAAAGAGTGCCTTGAACACTTCTCGAACTTGGTGATTCTTTCATTGCGGTGATGGCCATGGCCATACAAATCAAAATCAAAATCTACTGGAACAATGGTGCCTCGAGTGAAAAACAGAGGAGGTGGTCCGTGATAGCGTGCTTGCTCATTTTTCGACTCTTCGTGGAGTTCGGTATCTCCGGTGAGAAAGGGAAAGATTCCACAAAAGATTCATCACCGCCAACCGGGATTTGTTCGATGATAAGCGGTGCGCGTGAAGTTCTTTTGGGAATCGATCCAATCGTAGCGTGAGGAGCGGAGCGGTGGTTTTCGGTTGTTGGGTTTGGTTGTGAAGTAGACCCGAAACTTGCCGAGCCTCAATTTGTCTTAACAACTTCGTTGGTCTCGGTGATTTTTCCATTCGAAGAGACTTGTCCTCGGCCTTATCAAGTGGCGTCATCGGACGATGATGAGATTTCTAGTGGTGGCTCATCATCAAAGTTAAAAGTTTGACGAGTAGTCTTGGAATCGACTTGCTCGTGCCTGGAACATCTTGGTGAGTCTCTTGGATTTGTCATGGGGGTTGACTCGACTTCTTCTTCGCCTTCCGATCCCAGGAAAAGTGACATCGGGGTTGTCCTGGGAATCATGGAGTGCGCCGCTGATCTCCTTCTCGATGGGTCGATGATTGCGGGAGGGATGTTCTCTACTTGGCCTCTTTACCCTGGGAAGTCTCAACCTCCCGTGGGCCTTCATTTCTTCCAGCTAGTCTCTCTCTGCTGCGAGGCCTTAGTCCTCCCTTTCGATGTGTCGTTGTCTTTGGGTCTTCTGAGTGGCATCCATTGGAGTCTCAACCCCATGGATTGCACTTTCATCGCCCAGTGTTAACTCCCGGGTACATTCCTTCCTTTGCCTCGATCGCATCAGCGTCATTAGCCTTCGGAGCGGTTGGCACCTCACCGAGACAGTCTCAATCGCCTCGAGCTTCGTTGATGGCAACTTTCTTCTTCTTCTTGTGATTGTAATTTCTCTTCTTCGCCTCCTTGCTTCTTTGTGGAGTCATCTGCAGCATCCTCCGACCTTGCTGCAGGTGGAGGAGTTTCCCCCTCCGGCGACCACCGGTGAGTGACTTGGAGTGGGGTCACTCGTCTCGGACTCATTGTTGCAATTGATGGTTCGGCCGTTGGGGCGGTGGTAGCACACCTTCAATAGGGGCTCGACTTGGGTCCCCACTAGCCCGGATTTCATCGCCATCTCCTTATTGCCTTCTTCCGAGTGAGTGGGGAAGTGGTAGCAAAGCAACAATGTGGCTATTTCTTTGAACCACTCCCATTGGATCGATTTCCACCGTGTTCGGAGGACTCTCTGGTCCCTCCATTAATCTTTGCTCGTGAAGGATTCTTGATTCGTGCAATGCTTGCTGCATTTGCAACTCTTCTAGGGGTGACATTCTGCAGTTCCTCGTCACTTTTCAGAGAAGACATCAAGAAGAGGATGGAAGTGTTCGTAGTGGTGGGAGATAGGCGGATACTTGCCTTCTCACGTGCTTCGGCTTCTTGACTTGCTTTGCTCTCTCCCCGTCCTTGTAGATTTGCAGGATGTCTAAGCGCTTGTCCTCATCAAGTCTTTGGGAGCACGATGGTCGATCAAGGAAATTTAGCAGCTTCCTCTTCTTCTTCTATGAATTCAGCCGTTGGAACTGTTCCTCGACTTGCTCAACTTCCATTTTCTCCACTCACACGACGATTTTGGATGTCTGGGTAAGGTGGAGATAGGATCATTACATCACTATCCGTTTGGGCTGGTTCTTGAGTTTCAATTTGTGTGAGCTACTGTGTGTCTTCGGGTTGCCTCTGTGATTGCCTTGCAGACTTGGCTGTTTCATCAACTACATCCGGAGACTCTACTTCTCCAAAGTAGTCTCATTGGTATTTGTGCTAGCCGAGTAATCGACTCATTTGGTTTCTCCTGTTCGACCGCTTGACGAGTCTTCTTCGTCTCCTGGTTTGTACTAGGGGAATTTAAGTTCGAGGCGGTGTCCTCCGAGTCTTGGGTGGCAAGGGCAGTCTTGGTGTTTGTTCCTCGAGGAGCCGGGCCGTCTAGGCTTGTCGTTCTCCTCCTTTTGACGATCGGAGAAGGTATTTGGGAGTCCTTCTCGACCGCCGCCGCTGCAGGGCGAGTGACATGGCCGGGCGGGCAGTGGCGGTCTCGGCTGCGGGCGGGAGCATGTTTGGTTTTCTTTTTTGCATGGGCAAGCGTGATCTTTCGGCATTGCAGGGCGCTTTTCTTAGTTGTTGGAGAGGAGGCAACGGTGTGTCTTGGTGGTGATTCCCCTCACCGTGTCGCTCTCTTGGCGTAAGCTCGCTTCCGAGCACCAGGAGAGGTTAGCTCGAACATCCTCTTGTTAACATGGAATGCTTTCCCATGTCCGAGAGGACTCCTTTCACCTCCAATAGTCGGCCAATCACTAGGCCATATCCCAGGATCCTCCAAATGACCCATCTTCTTTGAAGGACTTGTTCCCACGCTCGCAGAGTCTGCCGAGATAAACTCTATTGAGTTGATCTTCTTTTCTTCGATGATTGCAGCCATCACAATCAGCTTTGCCTTTTGACAGTTGGTCAAAGTCGCCAAATTTGATGTCGATACATTTGGCAACTATGTCCAACAATTTGTGATAATCCTCCTTTAGCGATCTCTTGTTTCTTTGTGTATATAATTTTATCGGCAAAGGTCGGACTTGGCTATTTCTTTCCATGCGTTAGCCAAGTTTACATCGCTTCCTTAATCTCGGTTGCTCCTTCGCCTGGGTAGTGAGCAATATTCACCAAATCCTTGGCGGTGATAGTGTTGCTTCCGTGAACAGATGACTTGATTCCTTCGTCGTGAATCTCGGCATTCACGTAGAATTGTGCGACCTCCTCCACATAGGTCATAGGATATTCAGCGTTAGAAACGGTTTGATCGACGCGTTTCCAACTTCTCCGCGATTTTCTTCACCAGGGTGTCGTCGGACCCCGCTTCACCATTCCGTCGAAATCCACGGCCGAACAGGGTGTGGATTTGTTTTCCCAACTTGGTAAAGTCATAAGTTGGTGCCATTTCTCGAGAATAATTTCAAGAAAAATTCGAGAAATTGATTTGAAGGTTGATAGGGTTTTGAGAGTATTTGCCTTTGCCTTTTGAGAGAGAGATTGAACAGGTTTTTAGAAGTGTGAGAGAGAAATGGACGAAAAATGGTTTAAATATGGTTTATGAAAGGGCGGACGTGCAGACGATTTTTGAATCGTGATCGAAATCAATGGCTTGGATTTTGCACGCATATTGAGCAGTTCATGTCTCGTATTTAATGTGGCAACATTTATATCCAATCATAGGCTTGGTGTGCGGCTTTTTTATGTCGTACACATCATCATTATCGACGTGTCTCTTAAAACATTCCCCGCTTAAGTCAAAACATTTTGCGTTTTTGTCACTTTGCTCATAAGTTATTCAACTTATCTCTTAGCCGATTAAACTCTGTTTCTCACATTTCTCTTAGTGATTGACTATCGGTGACTTGGTATATTGACTTTTTCCGATCTGGTGATTCTTGAGTGATTTTTGTTTTCACTCTTTTTCACCTTCTTTTCCTGTTCCATTTCTTTTCTTTGATTCTTCCGTGTCTCACCTTAGCTCAATTAGCCCCAACTCATGTTTGAGTTCTTCAAATCTTCACTCACATAATGGTTTTGTGAAGATGTCGGCTAGTTGTTTGTCGGTTGAGATATATTCCAAGATAATGTCCTTCTTTTCAACATGATCTCTTATGAAATGATATCCGACATCTATATGTTTTGTTCTTGAGTGCAACACATGATTTTGAGTGATTGCAATTGCACTTGTGTTATCACACATGATTGGAATTTCTTTTCTTCAACTTCATAGTCTCTGTTCTTTGTCTCATCCATAGGACTTGGGCACAACAGTGCCCCGCAGCCTATGTATTCTCGCCTCACCATTTGTAGAGGTGGCTATTGAGTTTTTTCTTGCTAAACCAGGAAATTAGTCTGTTTCCAAGCATTTGACATGTGCCGAAGTGCTCTTCCTGTCCACTCGCATCCAAAGATAGTCAAAGTCCGAATAGCCAATTAGCTTGAATCCACCTTCCTTTGGATACCATAGGCCTACTTCTTGGCTTCCTTTCAAGTATCTCAATATTCTCTTAGCCGTCATATGGCTCTCTTTTGGGAGATTGAAATCTTGCACATACACCTACAAACAAAGGTGATGTCCGCCCGCTATTTGTGAGATAGAGCAATGATCCAATAAGTGCTCAGTATCTTGTTTGATCTCTGTGCTTGCCATCCGCATCCATGTCCATTTTGATGATGTGTTCATTGGTATTTTTACGAAGACTTCTCCTCCATACCAAATTTCTTCATTAAATCTCGGTGTATTTTGTTTGACTTATGAAGGTTCCATCCTTCATTTTGTTTCACTTGAAGTCCAAGGAAGAATGTCGACTCTCCCATCATGCTCATTTCAAATTTACTTTGCATGAGGTTTGAGAATTTTTCACACAACTCTTTGTTAGTGGATCCAAAGATGATGTCATCAACATATATTTGAACAAGCAAGATACTCTTCTTGTCTTGAATTCTCGAAAAGTGTTCTATCTACTTTTCCTTTTGTGAATCCATTTTTTCGTTAGGAATTGTGACAGGGTATTATACCATGCTCTGGGTGCCTGTTTCAATCCTGCATGGGCTTTCTTGAGTTTGTATACCTTGTCTCCAAGAGTCTTCTCGCTCAAATCCTGGAGGTTGTTCAACATACACTTCTTCTTCCAATAAACCATTCAGAATGCACTCTTTACATCCATTTGATATACAATGAAATTCTTGTGAGTGCATAGGCAAGAAACATCCTTATAGCTTCCAATCTTGCTACAGGAGCAAATGTTTCATCAAAATCTATTCCTTCTTCTTGGTAATATCCTTTGGCTACCAATCTTGCTTTGTTTCTTACCACGTAACCTTCCTCGTTCATCTTATTTCGAATACCCATTTGGTTCCAATAACATTTTGATGTATGGGTCTTTGTACTAATTCCCATACTTTATTTCTCTCAAACCGATTGACTCTTCTTGCATAGCTTGAATCCAATGTGTGTCGTCCAATGCTTGTGACACATCTTTGGGCTCTATTTTGCGAGATGAAGCATGTGAACATTGCTTCTTGTTGGGTTCGGATCTTGTCTTGACACCTTCTCTTATATCTCCAATGACAAGTTCTCGTGGATGGTCTCTCGGCCATCTTACGTCAAAGTTGAAGTAAGTTAGCTGGATTGATCGACTTGGTACTGTATTATTCGCGGGTCGCTCTCTCGTGATCACTCACCGCAGATTTTCCACCGCTTTTGAGATTCAGCTATCTCATCTTCTTCTCGAATTGATAATCCCCGCCACCTTCAAAGATAGGGACTCTTCGAAGGTTGGATGATTCAGCTTATCGGTGACTCTTCAATGTCTTCCCATTTACATTTGGCTCGTCGAATACTACATGAATGGATTCTTCGTAACCATAGTTCTTTTGTTGAGTATTCGTAGGCTTTGCTTTTCGGTGAGTATCCTAAGAAGATACCCTCATCGCCTTTAGCATCAAAAGCCTTTAGGTTGTCTTTGCCATTGTTGTGGATGAAGCATTTACATCCAAATATCCCTGAAATATGCAACATTTGGTTTTCTTCCAATCCAGGATCTCATAGGGAGTCTTTGTCATTTGTCTATTTATCATACATCCTGTTTTGGGTGTAGCAAGTGTGTTGATTGCTTGACCCAAAATCTTTTTGGTAACCCCGCTTAACTAACATGGTCCTTGCCGCTTCTTTGAGGGTTCTATTTCTTCTTTCTCGCAACTCCATTCTCACTGTGGAGTCCCCTGCCGACGAGTTCATGACCAATACCATTCTCAATACAAATCGAGTTATTATTCCATTGACAAACTCGGTTCCTCTATCCGATCTTATTTTGATAATGGTTTGACTCTTCTCATTTTGAATCCTCTTCATCAATTTGTGGTAGTTTTTGTAGAGTTTCTTTCTTCTTGCACATGAATATTGTCCATGTATATCTTGAGTAGTCATATACTACCACCAAGGTGTATTTCTTTCCACTTATCTTTGGTTTGGTTCCACTGGGCCAAATAGATCCATATAAGCGCGGATGCAATATTCTAGTTGAGGATGGGCATGTCTTTTCTTTGAACGACGACTTGATTTGTTTTCCCTTCTGACATGCGTCACATATACTCTCCTTCTTGTATACTGAGTCTGGAAGTCCTTCCACAAGATGACTTCTTGCAAGTTTGTTGATCGTTTTGAAATTCGGATGACTTCGGCTTTTTGTGCCACGACCCAACTTGATTCATTGTGCTCTTTGCAAGTAGACAGGTGCTGGGTGTAGCAGTTGACCAATCTACTACATACAAATTTTTCTGTCTACATCCTTGCAGCACCACTTCATTTGATTCAATGTCTTTGATTTGGCATATGCCCATGTTGAATCCAACATTGTAGCCCTTGTCACGAGTTGATGATGCTTAGTAAATTGAAGTTTAGTCCTTCAACATATGCAACATCTGTGATTTCTAATCCATTCCTCTTGATGGATCCAATGCCTCTTATTTCACCAGGAGCTTCATTTCCTCCAAATATGACTTTGGCTCCTTTGACTTCCTTGAATTTTGATGATTTCTCTTATTTCTGTCATATGTCCGGAATGACCACTATCCATGTACCAGGTTCCTTGGCACTCGGCTATTCCTTGAACCCGCAATCAAGGAAATTAAGTTTTAGGTACCCATACTTGTCGGGTCTGAGGGGTTAGAATTGTAAGATGATCCAACCAACCTATAGCCAAATGATTTGACTCTAAGAGGTTGCCATCTATCGCTGCCATAATCATAATTAATCCTGGCAAATTGCTTGGGGATTCTAGGTTCATACAAATTTGTCTCTTTTGTCCGTATACTGCGTGTATGTTTTAGCAATTGCCTTTCTTGGGTAATTGTGGTGTCTTTGAGTGTAGTGCCTAGGTGCATATGTGTGTTGATGAAAGCTCTTATGCTTTTGGAATGGCCTTTGTTGAGTTCTAGGCCTTTGCCATTTGGGCTTGTATTCCATAAGTCAGCCGATAGTTCACATTATTCGATCGACTTGGCTTGGATATTTTCTACCATTCCCATCATATGTATTTCTTTTATGAGTTTTCTGGGATTTTTGGTAGCTCGCTTCTTCTTTACAGAGTATTTTTTGTTTGGAGTCTTGAGGACTCGGTGAATCTCTTCTCATCTTTCAAAGACTCTCAACGGCCGTTTTCCTTTTCCTTTGTAACCAAGGCCGTTTGCTTAGTATTGTGCTTTGGATTGAAAGTGTGTGCAACATTTAGAGTTTTGGATTTTTCGGACTCTTCATGACTTGAAGATCCTTTTTCCAAAATTACTCTTGAGGTTTGACATGGCACAAAGGAATTAAATCCTAAGCCTGTCTTGTCTCCACATTCTCTTTGACTCATAATAAGATCATCCAATGATTTAGATGCCTTAGTGAATGAGGCAATAACATTTTGAGGTCATTCTCCTCTTTTCTATAGCGACCAATTTACGCTATTAATTTAGCATTTTCAAACCTTTAAACTTTTATTCTCATCAACTATTTGACTTAGAGTGCTCGGCTCCTTAGTCGACTTTGAGTTTTGACTTTTGAGTAGGTTGTTTTCCTCATTCAATAGTGTGTGAGAGGTTTTAATGTGCTCAAAATCTTTCATCATTTTGCCTAATGAATCATAAAGATCGAGTGGGTGATGAAGTGTGTGTGTCACGATCACTATCACTAGTGTCCGAGCTTGTTGAGTTAGATTGTACCTCATCTTCTTGATCTTGTTCTTTGGCCATTAAGCGGATCAAGGCTTCTTCTTCGAGTCACTTGAGTAGTCGCCTTCACCGCTTGCTCTCGAGTCATTGTCTCTCTTGACTTTGTCTCGGCCAGATCTCTCGCAGCCCATCATTGCCTTTTTCTTCTCTTGTTTTCTTTCTCTCAAGACCTTTCTTTCTTCTTCGTTCTGCACTTGTTGACTACAGGATATGAGCGATCAATGGCATAGTGACCTGGTTGTCTACAATTCCAACATAGATATTAAGCCTTTTGATACTCAACTTGTTGATGATCACATTCTCTTGGTTGGCCTATCATCCCTTGATTTGGAGGGAGCCGAGTGTCTTTCGGAGGATTCACCCTTTCCTCTCTTGTAGTTCTTGTTAAAGAACTTGTTAAATCTTTTAACCATCGGGCTATTTCTTCCGGGTCAATTGCCTCTTTGACCTCACTCTCCTTCCATCTTTGACAATTAGAGCATTTGTTTTGGGTACATTTTGTCTCTTCCTGGTCTTTCCTTCTCACTCAAACTCGTAGGCTTTGAGGTCCGAGAATAACTCATGATTGGATGTCTTTGATAGGTCCATGGAGTGTCTCAATGCCATGACCTTCATTTCCCATTCATTTGGAAGACTTTTTAGGATCTTCATACACATTTCTTCTGTGTATATTCCTTTCCAAGTGTAGACGACTCATTTGTGATTTCGTAAACCGAGCATCCGGTTGATCCAGGTTTTCTCCCGAGGTCATTTTAAAGTTCTCAAATTTTTGTACAACCACCGATAGTTTGTTTTCTTTGATTTGCTCGAGCCTTCGCAAATCAATGTCGGTTTGTCCTGATTTCCTTAGCCGTTTTGCAAGATTTCACTTTATTGAACATGGCTTTGTCAAGGTTTTGTAAAGAATGTCCTTGGCTACATTGTCCAGGTTGTATCTTTTTCTGTCATCATTTGTCCACTCAGTTCTTGGTTTTTCAACCATGACTGGTCCTGGGTGTCGCGATCTTCTTTCCCCTTCACCGCAACTCTTCGTACAATTTGTGTTCACCTTTAATATTTGCAGAGGCCCATCTTCTATCACTATCCACATCTCATCATGTAATCTTTGATAGATGAGCTCGCATACGAATTTTCCAATCATCAAATTCTTCAATAGTGAACATAGGAATGCGTGTTAGATTTGCTTCCATGATAATAACTTTTAATGATAGAAAAGAGTTTTGAAAGTTTAAGTACTAAAGCGAGACTTTTGAAAAGTTTGGAGATCTAGTTCAAGAACGGTGCGGAGGGTTCAATGAACCAACCGCTCCGATACCACTTGTAGGTCCCAAGGGGTGTAAGTGTAAGGTTTAGAAGGGGGTTGAATAAACCTTACCAAATTTTCGATTTAGTCCTTTTAAATCTCAGAGTTCTACATTTGTGTCCTTGATGGACAATCGAATTAGTCACTCAAGAGAGTTAATCTCTCAAAGACTCAAATTTGAGTACATTAATAGAGTAACTTTCGGTGTTGGCTATAATTTGACTCAAGCGTGGTTTTGTTTTCATTGGAAGACTTAACACCCTTAAGTTTGATTAAGCAAGTTTTTACTTGATTTAGTACTTTATAAATTATCAAATGGATAGCAAATTTATCGTGAGATATAAGCAATTTAAAAGTGCGAGAAATTTAAATCTTTGAAATGTAAATGACACAAGAAAGTTTTTATAGAGGTTCGAAGATGGGGTAATTCTTCTACTCCTCTCTTCTCCAACTCCGGAGGAATCCACTAAGAAATCGATCGGTTTACAAAGTGGTAACAGTCCGGATACAAGTCTTGATCACAACGGCCGACTTGATCCTTTGGGACTCGGCCTGAGACGCCTTGATCACTCCAAGCTCGACGACTCGCCTTCTTCACAGGCAAAAATGCTTTGCTACTCTGACTCACTTGCTTAAGCACTTTGGATTTGATCACGAAGCCCTCCAAGAGCTTAAGACTTGGTTGACCTTGAACCTTTCTACAATCCTTCCCCGGAATGTAGACCCCTTGTTTTCAAAGGTTTCCTCTTCAATGGTTGAAGTTCTCTTTCCTTCACGGGTAAGTGTTGGATTGATGTACTTGAAATGTAGGCTTGAGGATTGAGATTGTTTAAGTTTTTCGATATGCTTGTATATCTCACGTATGTGTCATTTTATATATCTTTCTCAAACAAACTCCTCGGCCTTTTATAGTGAACTTTCAAAATTTTGCCCCTTGAAGAGATAGGCTCATTTTTGAAAGTCACTTTGCGCGTTCGTTGGCTTGCGAGTTCTTGGAATTGCCATTTCTCGTATGAATTGTTTTATCACCTTTTCGAATTCGACACGGTGTAGTGCTTCCCATTGGTTCATTCCTTTTGCACGCAGGGATCGAGCACTCCAAGAAAGGTAGTATGGAGATATTACTTGTTTAAGTAAATCTCTTGATTTTCAGGCAACGGTTCTTTTCTGATTATCTCGACTTGATCGCTTTTCCTTGCTTTCCCTAGGTGACTTAGAGTCGACCTTCCAATCATGGATGACTCTTTGTCACTTCAACTTGAGACTCGCTTCTCTTGAGTTGACTTGACGTGATGTTCCACTCAGTTGCATCTCACCGCTTCTTGATCGAGTTCTGTCTGCTCTTCTTGTGACTAAATTGTCTCTCAAAGAAAGTTTTCCTTCAAGCCTTGAGTTGTCTTCTTGCATGTTAGGGCGTAGGCCGACTTAACTCAAATTTTGGCCACTCTAATTGTTACAATACATTTTGCCAAGAATTGGGGTGCCAACTTTCTATTCTAAGTTTTACATGGCATTCATCAAAATCTAAACAATAAAATTCCTAACAACGACTATTTAACTTTTTGAGACATTTTTCTGTAAGTCTATTCATATAGTATATGTGGATGTTTTTTTTCCGATAAACACGCATAATTTCAGATTTTTTTAATCTAAGATCCATATATATTTTCTAAATAAATTTCAGTAAAATATTACTTTTTTATTTTTAAGATTTTTATATACCCAAAAGAAGCATAAGGATATTATTTTTCTGTCTAGACAAAAATCAACCTGAATATATTGGTAAGGCAAAATGAACCTAAAAAAAACTGTAATCAATGTTTAGAAAAATGTAGTGCCTGATATGGGTCGTGGCCCAAACGTCAATAAATAATTAAATACCTTTAATTATCTTTAGCCCAAACTTAGACCATATTAATATGTAAAGATACAAAATAAATTGAACCCCAAAATAACATCCATTTATCACATGTGCCTCTATATTCATATCCACTTCCGTCTAACATAACTTTTATTTTTCAGCCCGAATATGTGTTTCTCTGCAGAACTTCTTCATTGGTCGGGAAAAATAGTGAGTCAATTCATTTGGAGTTTGGCATCCTATTCTCAAATGAGGCGTGTGAGAATTAAAGGGATTTCCTCAATGGTGGTTGCCCTTCTCTGCTTCGCCAATTATTTCACATTCTCTCTAAAACAACATCTATTTTCCCTCTTCTTTTGAGCCTGGATGTGAATGCATATGTTTGTAAGCCATTGTATTTCCTTATATATTTTTGGCAAAATTACAAATTCGTCATGTAAGCTAATAGGGATGACAAAAATAGTCATCTTCACTTTGTTCAACTATACTTAAAAGGGGTTATTTGGTTAAGCTCTTGTAACTTATTCTTATAGAATATTTCCCATCAACAGAATATGAAGATAATTTTTCTTGGGAGCAACATAATCAGGTAAAGGTGTAACTTGACCCGTATCTTATCGGGGCTACCCAGACATAGTGTTGTGGGAAAGACAGAGACTTTTTATATAAGATCTTGATTCTTAACATATCAAAGTGCCTAATAATATTTCTTATGTTTATTTATCATATTTTACTTGTTTTACCAACTTCAGATTTTAGAAAGCAAACAATAAAATTTTAGATCTATTAGACCTTGTTCAATTTTTATTTTTTCCTTTTTTTTTATTACAGAAACATAAGTAAAAACATAAAAAACCATAACCAAATAATTATTTCATTAGGATAAGTTTTCCATAATTTTTTAAACAAAATCATTAGGATAAATTTCTTCCCCCTAAAAAGTTTTCTATGATTTTATATCTTGAAATAAAAAAATAGAAATTCCATGCAAATATGTCTTTAATTTTATCAGTGTATATTTATCACTAAATGATGCAATGTATTTTTTCTGTTTTTAAATTTATCATTATATATCTTTGAGGTGATATCTACTGCAGAATGTAATTAGAATTTAACATTCATTATCTTAGTATTGTACTTTCGCATTTAATACATATGTTTGTATATCTAGAACTGTCTATCCAGATATTTTATAGAATCCCTAACAAACTACATGTCTTGTTAGCTGATGTAATGTATAAGTTTATAAGAAGTCAATAGTATAATAGTTTATTATTTAGGGACAATTGAGTTGTCTAATACTAATATCAAAAGCTATATAATGTGATAGGCCAAAAATATTGCTTTGGTGGTCAAGTGGGCGGATACAAAAAGAGAAAGATAGGTCATCCAATGTGCCAAATACCAAATCCAGGGAAGCTCAAAGATGAAGAGTATTTTGCTCAAGTAATAAAAAATGCATAAATATTTATGTTTTCCATGCTTGTATAGTGCAATATTTTATAAATGTGATATGATGTGGTGTTTTCGAGAATATTAAATACTAGAACAACACTCGTGTGTTACACGGGATTTGTCAAAAGAAAAAAAATTGATGTCAATAATTGTTTTGTGATACTTATATTAGATCTAAAATATTATTGAGAAATACTCCCATTACTCGTTGTATTTGGTTTGGTATTGCTACCGCCCAAAAAGCAGAGAAATGAAGAAGTGACGCCCAAGCCCGTGGCTATGTAAGACCTCCACATAAAGAAATTCAAAATTTGGAAGAGTATCATAGTCCGCTTCAAATTTTGAGAAACTTCTTTGTAAACTGTGTTCAATAAAAATATCTAAGTATTTTGTCATTGTATTTTGACGTTTAAATAATCACTTAGTTAATTGTGCTAGTTTTAATAAAAATTATCCAATAAAAATATCTTTCCATTTTTTTCTATAAGATTTAAATATGTAGGCAAATACTGTTTGTTTAACTTTGCACACAATGTGGCTGAGTAAATCACTTCAATTAAATTCGCATGATATTTAATAAGCAGCAAACAAATTTATTATTAATAAATTTGAACAACTAATTTATTTATTTATTATTTTATGTTTTGTCTTGTCAAAATGACGTAGAATTTTAATTCAAATTTTTACAATCCACATTAATTTTGCAACAAATAATGTATATTGCAATGAGTGTTATTTAATTTTTTGGCATTTATAAAAATCACATAGTTAATTGTGTGCTAATTTTATTAATAAAAAATATTCAATAAATATAATGTCTTTTCTTTTTGAGTAGTTTTACTTTGTTATACTATATAGATAGATTGTTTATATCATTTTTTATCTTTTATATTATTTTGTACCTTTTGGATTACATATGAAAAATATTTATATGTGGCGAAAATATGGAAAAAATTGTTAATCATGGATAAATGTGAAGCCATCATGTGTAATTGAAAAAAACAAAGAGTTGTCACATGTCTCGAATAGTTTTTTCCTTTTTTTTTCTTTTTTAGTATGTAGATTTATTTGTTATCTTTTAAATTTATTATTTTTAAATTAAAAAATATATATTATTAATTCAAATGAGCGAATATCTCATGTAAAAAAATATTTTATATGAATACTACTAATTTTTATGCTGTAAATTCTGCATGCTTGACATTTAAAAAATATATGAATACTCATATTTTAAATGAATATCTAATGTAATTTTAATTTTTAATTAGTGAGTATATTCGATATGAGAATATTATTTGATAAGTATAATTTAAGAGATAACAAATTTAAAAGATAATAAATTTAAAATATGGTGTAGATAGATTTTTTGATTGCAGTTAGATTATGTGTTATCTTTTAAATTTATATATATGGATGCCACATGAATAAATGTGAAGCAGCCATGTGGAATGGGAGAATAAGAAGTTGACACATGTCCAAAATTATTAAGGTGATGACATGTGTCAACTTTGTTTTTTCATTTAGTATATAGGATTGATATCTATAAATATTCTTCTCATTTTTTATTGGAATCACTGTGTATAAATTAAATATCATAAAATTTATTTTTTTGCAGAATTTATTATATTTTTTGCATAATATGATTTAATGGATCTATTATTACATGTTTATTATATTTAAAATATGTACATTTTTTTAATTATAAAGGGTTATTAGGAATATAAGATACATTTTACGTACACATATATGTGAATTACATTTTACAAAATAAATGATTCAGTTTCCATGAGTGCATAGTTCGGTATTTAATTGTTTTGGTATGAATTCGCATTTGGGCCAGAAAAAGTCAGCTCATAACAACCTCATTTTGGTGAATATTTCAATTAATACATTTTTCTGGGCATGCCTATATTATGGCTTTGTGTTTATCTATTGAAATAGTATAAATCATTAAACTAACTTTTGGCATATTTCTCATCTTCTTTGATTTTAATTATGTGGGTTTGTTTAACTCATCAGAATATATGTGAGCTGATGGAAACATGTTCAAATTTTTTGTTTATCAATTTAATATGATCTAATAGGAAAGTGTGGTTATTACTTTATGCATAATCAGATATACCGGCAAAATTCATGCAATTTTCAAATGTTTTGATTTATGCAGTAATCCTAGAAGGTGAAAAAGCCTGATATAATTTTCTGCATAACATGATCTTAAGGCGTTTTGATGCAAATAATTGATACAAATATGTTAATCTCTATATCATCTACTTGGAATTACGGCGGACAAAAATATCAAAATTCGTTTGCATCTTAGGTGAGTCCGTAAGTATGTCTGTTTATATATAATTTTTATTGTGCAAGTAAAGAAAAAAAAACTAACCAGTTGTTTCACTTTTGTTCTACTAACACATGTTGGGGATTTGTTGAGGATTACAGTAGATTTGTGATCTTCATGTTCCTGCTACTCTTGCAAATCTGGCTTTATCATTTTGTTTGCACTTGTAAAGTTTAACTCCTCTTTTTCTTTGTACCCTAGGTAGATAAATAATATTGATTATGTTTATGTATATTATATTCATATAACATATCAGTTTATAAACAAAAGAAAAAATCATATTACAGGAACATACCTCTACTTCATGAAAAAATATATTCTTAAACATGAAGTAATTGACGTTCCAATGCGCCGCCGCAATTTTGTTGGATGAATGTCCATAACTAAACTAAATAAATGGACTATTGTGTAACTATCTATTCTTTATATTCAATTGTTAACAATAGGTGCATTTTGCGTGATGGATTGAATCTATTTATATTGATTTTAAACTGCAGGTTCCAAAGGATTTTTCCTTCATCAATTGTGCGTGATGGATCTATTTATATTGATTTGAAACCACATGCTTCAAGGGACCCTTTGAGCTGCCCAACGCATTCTCATTTAATTTTGTACTTTATCGTCAACCAATATAGTTGTTGTATAATGCATTATATTTTCTTTCGGCACACTGAGTTATTACGCAATTTCGATTAAAAATTTTAGCCTCCCAATGCATTAAAAAGTATATGTCTTGTGTTTATATTGATTTGAATTTTGAAATTGCATGCTTCAAGCCTCAAGGAGCCTTTCAGCTGCCCAATGCATTCCCATTTAATTATTTCGACTTTATCTTCAACCAATATAGTTGTTGTATAATGCATTACATTTTCTTCTAGCACACTGAGTTATGCGCAAGTTTTTGAATAAGCTTTAGCTTCCCAATGCATTAAAAAAATATATGTCTTATATTTTTATGCAGACCACATATGGCTGAAGAGTTTTCCAGAATTATAATTAATCGATTGATATTTTCAATGCGCTGCACGTACTTTATTACAATGTATATTGCAATAGACTGATATTAATTAAATAAAATGTACTTCCATATTTGGAAACAAAATTTTGGCGGGATTTTTACTTTTTTGGCAACTATCTTGCTTTTATATATATATATATATAGATGTCATTTTTTTAAACAATTCTTGTGTGATTGGTCTGACTTTAGTGTTTGAATAGGTTGTTCGCCGACTTGGTTTTAAGGAATCGTTGTCATCTTACTTTCATAATTACATTGTTTGTATTAAATATGTTGAGAGTGGTGGTCATTGCGGTTTTCGTGCAATATCTGACCTACTTGGCTATGGTGAGGAATCGTGGGGTCGTGTTCGAGGAGATCTCTCTCATGAGTTAACATCAAATCGAGATTTGTATGCACATGCATTCATTAAACATGGTCGTATAGATGAAATTTTGAATAAACTTGATTGTTATGATGATATTGCAAAAAAAAAAAAACATTGGTTTTGTTTGCCAAAAATGGGTTACTTAGTTGCATCGGCATATAATGTTGCTCCTTGTATGTTTGGATAAGAGAACGTCCCTCGCATATCTACCATTGAGAACAGAATGTCCGACCATTCCGAAATTGCTATGTATCGGATTTGTGAATGGGAACCATTTTATTGAGGTACACACTTCATTTATTCACATTATTTATTTTATTTTATATGGATGCTTATGTTGATATTGTTTCATTTATAGGTGTTTCTTACCAATGATCATCCATTACCTCATGTGGTTTATGATTCGCAACGATTGTGCATTAGGGTGGAATGATTACTATAGTCTGCAACTTCAAATACAGTAAAAACGCTGGAAACGAGCCTTTTATTTTGGAAAGAAAAAAAGTTGATTTTTTCCAAAAAAAAAAAATTGATTTTTTCCCCAAAAAAAACTGATTTTTTCAGGAAAAAAAACTGAGTTTTTCCAGAAAAAAGCTGGAAACATACACGTTTAGGCCCAATTAATTTGCATTCAGTGTTGAGAGGAATCACTTCCACTTAATACCTATTTTGTTAAGAGTTGGTCTCTTGTCAGACCGTCTAATAGATGTAAATCGGTTAGACGGATCCCAGTGACCCGGCCCGGATTTGGAAAAAAGCAAAAAAAAAAAAAGAATGAATCTGCTCTGTCTCTCTCACAATCCTCAAGAAAGTCCACTTCTCTGTTTCTCAGTGAGTCGAAGGTAAACTCAAAAAAACAACCATCAACTTAAATACTCCTAAATAAGACAGGACATTGACAATCAAGTGTTCTTTTTTAAAGTCTATAATAGTTAAAGATCCTTTTCATCTTTGTCTTCGTCTTCCTTCAGACTGTTGTGAGTTTGTAAATGCCAAGCAAATTTGACAGTGTTTGTTATCTAATAATAATAGAAGTGCTTTTAATTAGATTTTTGCTATTATAATTTACCGATCATTGTGTGTGTGTGTATATATATATATATTAACAAAAGTTGTTATTTTAATTTTTGGATTTTCTGGTTTTTTGCCAATCTTTTTTTATTTTGGTTTGAATATGGTGTAAATTGATTAGCCATTATTATTTGAAAGACACAAATAGAAAATAGAAGAAACCACAAAATGAACAAGTATTAGTATCAGCTAATACTTTTATGGATAAATACTAATACATTTTATAAGAAAAACTAATACTTTGCAGGAGCACTACTAAAATACTCTCTAGGAAATTACTAATACTTTTTCGAGAAACTACTAATACTTTTCCGAGGGACAACTAATATATTTCGGGAGAAAAATTTATTTACATTCACGGAAACTACTAAAATACTCTCCAGGTAACTACTAATACTTTTCGAGGAACTACTAATACTTTTTTGAGGGACTGCTAATATATTTCGGGAGTATATTCATGAGAAATACTAAAATACTCTTCTGGGAACTACTAATACATTTCAGAAGAACTGCTAATACTTTTTAGAAGGACGACTAATACTTTTCAGAAGGACTGCTAATACATTTCGAGAGAAAAATTTAATTATATTCAGGGAAACTACTAAAATACTCTCCAGGGAACTACTAATACTTTTTCGATGAACTACTAATATTTTTTTGAGGGACTGCTAATACATTTCGGGAGTATATTCAGGAGAATTACTAAAATACTCTTCAGGGAACTACTAATACATTTTAGAAGAACTGATAATACTTTTTAGAAGGACGACTAATACTTTTCAGAAGGACTGTTAATACCGATGGTCCCTGAAAACTACTAAAACACCACTGCTAATATTACGGAAATGCCACCTTTTCCACGGGTCAGATCCGTCTAACAGGTCAAACCCGTTAGACGGTCTGACAGGAGTTTTTGTGTTTTGTTAATTATTAGCACCAATAACAATCCTTGTATCAACTATTTTTCATATACATTAAGATTATGTATATACTATCAAGAGTTTGGTCAAGATGTTCACAACTCTGTAGGTTTTAGATGCATTCATTGATAATGTAATAATCATGCTCTAACCTGCACCTAGAAACATGAACTGAAATCCTGAAAACCATGGCAAGAAAACAAACCAGAAATAATTTCAATACCAGCTTTTTATTTGGCCTATAAACAGCATTTTTTGGCACGCCCATATTCCAAACAACCAGCAACAGAGAGCTGGAAAACAAAAAATGTTGTTTCCATCTTTTTCCCAAAAAAAGTTGTTTCCAGCTTTTTCCCCAAAAAAACTGTATCTTGAAAAGGATTCCAAGCTGAAACTCTTAATCATCCAAATAACATCCACAACTACACCCAAAAATTCGAAAATAGCTTTTTTAAGAAAAAAAACTGAAAACAGCTTTTGTCCAAAAAAAGCTGAAAAAAGTTGGAAAACAGAGAATTTTTGGTTCTATCCCCGCAGCACAGAATTTAACTTCTAACCCAAATATCAGCAACATCCCACTGAATGAATGCAACAATCAAAACTTAATGAAGTAGCACATATTTTCTAACAGCAAATCATTTCCACCTCACATCCACAACAACATAATTCTCATCAGCAACAACACATCCCTCCAAATCAGCAATCAAGTCATAAGCAAACATCATCACAACCAGCAACACAAAATAGATATCACGTCCATTATAACATAAATCAGCAGCATTCAACAAATAATCCACAATTTTCACACCAACAACACTCAACAATCAATTAATTTCTTAAGGCAGGAAACCTCATTTTATCAACAAAAAAGCTGGTACAATTACAAACATACAAATGAAAAATACTAACCATCTTCTTCAGGCGGTGCAACCCAAGTGCTACTATCCGTGCTGAATCTATATATAGTCAATGCTATATGTCTACGATATTCATTCCTTATACGCTCTTGCATACCACCTACTTTATCTAAATGTTTGAGTAGAAGAGTCTCCACCATTTTCAATGCAAAAGGTCCACAACTATGATTATCGGTTTGCTTATATGTTTGTTTCTCAGTAGCAAATGTAACTTTCCACGAGTGGAGTATATGCACAAATATTGACGCTCGTCCCAATACCCTGCATGATGTAATACTACATGAATGAGGCGGGCAAAGAACGTCAACATACGGTGCCTTTTGGTCAAAATTACTTTATTGTGGTGATGACGGTATGAGTCAAAAACCCTGATCGAGTACGACTTTAGAGAAATCATACATGCAACCCAATGCTCCCCGTAGTTGTGAATAAAATTCACCTGGCCAAGTAGTAATACATTTGTCAAAAGTTCACAATAAAAGTTAAAAAATGGTGTCAATCATATAACTTAAGTAATATGACTTACATGATCCACGACACTCCACCGTGGAATATTTCCCCATGACGGCCTCTCCCCGTGGACATACTAAACAAGTCCACTAACTTGCTTCGATGATACATCCTCTATCGAATTGGGATCAAGATACATGTCTTTTGGGTCCTTGCCATGCAAATCATTCCACACTTTTAAAACCAATTCCTGCATTTGAAATGGATAATCGAGTGACTTACAAATAAACACATATCTATAAGCAAATTACAATGTAGTAAAATACAACTTACAGAGAAATGTGTATCCAGTAACACATTGTTTCCTCGCATATCTTGGGTGAATATGTGCATTTGCCAAGTCAGGCATGCAATGTAGTACATCAATATATGCATTGATTTGCTGTAAATGCAAAAAAATTGAAATTGCTGCAATTATATTAAAATAAATGAGAGAAATGTTATAAGAAAAATCAAATTACCTCAGCTTCCATATCAGTGTTTGGTTCCTCTATCTCCTTAAAAAGAGTAGGACCCATTGTGCAAAGTTTATACCTTACATTGCGACTGATATACAAAGACAAATATTAAATACAATTTTATGCAGTGTAAGGTTTATTATGCTTAATTATTATAAGTTACCTTTCAGTTGAGTCCAAAAAACGTCTGTACTTCATCTCTGTTGCATCAGCCCTGCGATGCTCGTTAGTCGTGAAAGGACTACGTAGATACCTAGATTGTACCATCAGTCAACGAAGTTGCATAGAAGAAGATGGGGCATCATGTGTCGGCAAAAGACTGGGGTTCTGGAGAACCATGAGCTCACAAAGGGGTATGTATATCAGGAAAAGACGATGCCACGAAGTCATCATCTGATCTCGCCGACGGCTGGGCATTCTATACGATAAAAGAAATAAATAATCAAATTGTGTATATAGGAAATTAGACAGATTTAGTATGAAATGCATATATTAATTAAATATACCTCCTGTTGTTGTTGTTGCTGCTGCTAGGGGTGGAAATAGGCCAGGTCGGGCCAGACTTTGCGTCGGATGGCCTAGGCCTGGTTCACGTTTTTTCGGCCTAAGCCTGGCCTGTTAAATATAATAGGTTTTGTTTAGCCCAGGTCTGGCCTGTTTAAACAATAAGCCTGGCCTGAACCTATTAAAAGCCCGTTAAAAGCCTACAAATCATATTTTTTTATTTTAAAAATATATTTGATCTATTATATTAATTCAATAATTATATAAAAAGAATAATGTTAATAAACTATATAAAATATATTATATTTTTTTATACTTATAGGTCATAAATAGGTCGGCCTATTAGGCTTGAAAGACTATTTTAGAAGCCTAGGCCCGACCTATTTACATAAATAGACTTACAAGAAGGCCCTGGCTTGGCCTATTTATGAAATAAGCCAGGATAGGCCGAGCCCAAAGTAGGCCAGGCCGTAGGCCCCTATCGGGTGGCCTGACCTATTTTCACCCCTAGCTGCTGCGTATAAGGCGGTATCCCTTGGTGCATGTATGTCAGGAACTCCTGGCGAATGAAACCAGACATCTACTTCTGCATATAAGTTGATATCTCCCGATGAACGAAAGCAGCCATCTATTGGTGCATATATGTCGGGAACTCCTGACGAATGAAACCAGGCATCTCCTAATGCATATAAGCTAACATCTCATGTTGAACGAAAGCGGCCATCTCCTGGTGCATATACGTCGGGAACTCCTGGTGAATGAAACCAGGCATCTCCTAACGCATATAATCTGCCATATACGTCGGAAAGTGCTCTCGCACCAACGCTGACAATTGCTCTAGTATAAACTCTGAAGCATACTCTCGTTTGAAACCTCGAGATGAAGTGGTCGGGGGATCATCTGGACGACTGCATTGATCACGAGGAGAGACAGGAGTGGAAAGGGTATCATCTCGAGCTGCAGGGGGATGCCCTGTGGTGGTGGTGGGCGCTGCTCGGGGACACCCATGGGGAAAACTGGGGACTCCCTCTGGAAGTGGTGGGGGCAACAGTGCTAGGGACATCACCTTGAGGTGCACAGGGACGCCCTGTGGGACAGTGGGAGTGGTGAGGACATCATCTACGGGTACACGGGGACGTCCAAGAGAATGTCCGCTGGGACGCCTTGTAGTGCGTGGAGGACGTGTAGTTTTATTTGCCTTCTTGCTGAATGGATTCTCCCGATGTATGTAAATCACACCAGAGGACAATTCGTCATGTATGTGCTCCCAAAAAGGCTGCATCTGCTCCTCTGCACTCGGTTCCAACATCGCGTATACCTCCATCTAAAATTCAAAATAAAAAAGTCAGCATATTCCACGATATTTGTTAAAACCATTATAAAGTTGTTATATGCTAACCACCTGACGAGAAATAAACCTCTCCATGTTAATGCTAACTTTTGGAAATCTCCAACGGAGGCAACATGGTATGGCCCCATCAAAGGCAGGAATCCCACAAACAGTCCCCAATGAAGGTATCGCCTCGTACGCCCATACCTATGAAAGATATAATAATTATTAATAGCTCAAATAAATTATTAAAATTACATGGAGTGAAATTAAATTTAAAATATCACATACCAAAAATATCCACACAAATCCATAGAAATGGTATACATGCAACTCCACGTGTGGTAGCTCGCTGGGCAGGTGCTGAAGATAATGCAATAGGATCTTGTATGAGTAATTTTCCCATATAAACGACTCCCATTGATCTGTATCCTCTTTAATGTCCATGCCCATGTTTCAATCAATGTCTTTCCTCCATCCCATCCGAACAATAAAAAATAAGCCATCAACAACTTGGCAACTCGTAATGAATCTTTTGGTGATTCTCGAAAAAACCCCTCTGTAAAATCATCGCGTAACTCATCCATCTTCAACTTCCGACCAGGATAATGTCGATGATACAATCCTGTCTCAGGTGGATCATGATGGGCATTAGGGTTGAAAGTTGTAGACCCAAAAGATAGCCCCGACACGAGTGCATACTCATACTTAGAGAACCGAATAAAATTGCCTCCAATTCTAAACCACAACTCGTCATTCCTCGCACCAGTCATAATCACCTCATGTCCAAAAAGGGAATGCAAAGCTCTATTTCAACTGGTTCATTTAGAATCCAAATGCAATAGAAACCCAAAATAGGAGTTTACAAACTCCAAGTACACATCATTACTAATACCCCTCAACTCATCTCTAATTACCGAAATAATATATAATCGACTATAAATGTTCAACTTCGCCTTTGTCAATTGAAAGGACTCCCTCTTCCAAGCCACTGAACCTGTATAATAGAAATCAGGTTATTAATAACAAAAAAAAAAGTTTAGCATAATTTTAAAACAGTTCAACTATTTATAAAATTACAAATATCCTTTAATGCACTACAATATAAGTATTAGTAGCAAATCATAGGCAAGGAGAAATTACAAGTGATGAACTCTACTAGAACAAAACGACCATATCTCATATTATTTTTCAAAGACGTAGCAAAGACACGATAGAGTGCCTCATTTTTCAAAAAAACAAATTCATTCTTGCCTAATTTTAGGCAAGGCACGACGTGATGCTCATTTAAAAAAAAATTATTTTCGTGCTTTATTTTTGACACGACATGATTGTATGCCATATTTTATCAAGGCACGATAGTAGGTCTTATTTTACAAAAAAAAAAAAACAACCAATTCGTGCCTAGTTTTTAGAAGGCACGATAGTTTATTAATTTAAAAAAAAAATCGGTCGAGCCTTATTTTTGCAAGGCACGACCGTTCAATTTTTACCAAATAATAACGACCGTTTAATTTTTACCAAATAATACTGTCGTGCCTTAAGGCACGACCGTAAACTACAGTTTAAAATAATACTACACGACCATAAAATCCACAACCTCCATTTTGTTTTCAAGGCACGACCTGCAACATATTTTTCAGAAAAAAAACTTCCCCCATTCGTGCCATGACGAAACTAGCGAAAATGATTCAATTTTTCAACACCAATTTCAACTAAATACCCAATTTCAACAACAATCCGATTAACTCAACCTCTAAAGCATTCAAGAAAACAAAAAATACCCTATTTTTGGACTAAATTAGACTATAAATTGCAAAATATTGAAACATAAAAAAAAAAAAAAAAAAAACTTACCTCCTCTTTCGGTGCGCCCATTTTTGGTGAAGCCGCTCCGCCCCCATTTATTGTACTCATCTTCCTTCTAAAATATGTCAACATGTTTTTGGAGAGATTGAGGTGTGAGGTCTGGGGTGAGAGAAGAGAAAAGAGAGGAGAAATGAGGTTGGGGTGTAGGGGTGTATGTTAAGTTAGAGTTTTTTAGTTTGGAGGGTAAAATTGAAAATATAAGTGTGGTGTATTTAGTAATTAGATGAGTTTGTAAAATAGAGATGGTACGTATGTAGTAATGTGATGTATTAATCAATTTTTGGGGCAAATAGCGCTACCCTTAATAAATTTTGTATGGACATTTTGTAAAACCAAACAAGCCTTTAGCAGGCATTTGTACAGTTGTACCTTACCCAACATGAGTTGTACCCTTTGTAACATTTCCAATTGAATCATCTCGTCGTCCAGTCCTCTCGCCGCCCTTAAACCCTGCTGCTCAACTCCCGATTACCTACTCCCCGCCATTAATTAACACACAGAAGCACACAGTAAGAATACGACTCATATATGGCCATTTAGAATTTACCAACTGAATTACTTATTTTCAACCAACAACCTCTGGATTTTTCTCCAGAATGTCGTTCCATTCCGTCGTAATCCAGAAACTTCTCAGCACAAACGCCCACATAGGCCGCCGCGTTACAGCCCACCACTTCAAAATCTTCTCGGAGGGCACCCGCAACTCCGTCAGCATCATTGATTCCGACAAGACCCTGATTTGCCTCCGCAATGCCTGCAATTTCATTGGCCACCTAGCCCGCAACAATGCGCGGTTCCTTTTTGTTAACACCAATTCCCTCTTCGACGAAATCATAACCCAGATGACGCAAACCGTCGGAATCAAGAACGACACGACGTGGCGTCTTGGAGGCTTTTTAACGAACAGTTCGAGCCCAAGAAAGTTTCGTGGGAAGAACAAAAAATTCAATCTCAGTGCCATTCAGGCTCCGGATTGTATAGTTATTTTCGACACGGAAAGGAAGAGCTCGGTGATTCAGGAGGCGTACAGGCTGCAGATTCCCGTTGTTGGGCTGGTAGATTCGAGCATGCCTTGGGATACTTACAAGAAGATAACGTATCCTGTACCCGCTAATGATTCAGTGGAGTTTGTGTATTTGTTTTGTAATTTGATCACCAAGACTATCTTGAAAGAGCAGAAGGAGGATATTGGTGAGAAGGATAAGAAGTTGATAACAGGGTATAAGAATGTTGCCTCATTAGTTCCTGTTTTATTTTTAATTGATGATACTGAATGTGATCTCTCTCTTGATTAAGTTTCTGTTTGTCAGTTTTATGTAGTTGAAATGTTTGAGGTTGGTGGGATACACTTGATGCCTTAGGGCTACTTTTTCTATGAACTGCACTACTCAAGCTACTTCATTTACAGTTATTATATGGGTGTCCGTTAATTTTTTTATATCATGTGCGTTAATGTTTGCAAACCATTCAACAATATCATGGTATTTTACACATTTTACGTGTGAACATCAGTTTTTCGATGGTTTTTGACAAATTCTATTTGTTATTTGCCCTTCATTCAGTAGAGATGTATCTTTGCTATGATTTAGCTAGTCTGTCAGAGTACTATGTTTTTGTTGGTAAGCTCAGTACATTATAGCAATATACTATGTGGGCTTTGAATGATATATTTCTTTTCGCTAATGTGGTGAGGAAATTGGTACTAATTTGTGATATGATTATAAAAATAGTTGTATTTTGGTGAGAATTGAATTTATTTATTGTTTGTTCATTGAAGCAACTTCCCCTCCCCCCCTCTTAAATCCAATTCAAAATGATTTTTTTTTTTAAATTTTCCAATAGTAAGTTTGAAAATTTGATTTGAAAACATTTTTATGTACTTTCTTGCCACATAATTTGTTTCAAGTTCATTCTCAGTTTGTACTTCTCTGCTCATGTGGTTTTTGTATGTGCCAGAGGAGATGTTGAACAAGATATTCAGACTGATACGACGTCCAAAAAATTTGTCTTTCCTTATGAAAGTTTACAGGCTTCTCCTGAGGGTAAGTAAATTGCGTTAATGTTTTTTCTCCTTTCCTTGGCCAAAAAAGATATAATTCTCTTAGTAATATTGTCTGAAGGTACCCATAGGAAAAAAAAAGGATATTGGTCTAAAGGTATATTGTAGCTAGGATTGAATGGAATTAGCTGTTCATTGGCAATTTTTGTTTCATTTATGGTCTGATCTTGTGTTCTTTCATTTATTTTATATTCTAAACATTAAACCCATTTTGTGTCTTGGGTGATGAAGTAGTTTGATCACTAAAATTCTCTGTTTATGTTCATGAAGTACTAAAATGATGTAAAAATGAAATACATTAGTGCATGTATTCAATAGTAAGCTTGTAAACTCTTAAAACCAAATTTTGAACCATTTCTTTTTTTGCCACTATTTTTCTTATATGATTCGTTGCTAACCAAATATTGGTTAACATACCAATGCAATTTTTCTTCTGTCTCTTCTGAATTACAAAAATGTAATTGTCTTGAAAAGAAAATCAATTTTTCATTATGTTTTTTGGTTAGTAGGACTGAGGAAAATCCTATCAGAATTTTTTTTTTTGGGTAGTATGTATCATATGTGATACTCCAGCTGAATTGCCATTGATTTGACAATTTAGAACTTTGATAATCATGATACGCATTTATATCAATTAAAACGAAACAATAATTTCAAAGCTTAATTTTATTGCTCCTCTTTCATTTGCTCAGTTGATTTTATTACATTGTTATGTTATTGTATCTTTCACATCTACAGATATTTCAGAAACTAAGCAGCTTCTTGACAAGCTTGTCATATTGAAGTTTAATGGTAGTCTGGGGACTAAGATTGGCTTTAATGGACCCAAGTAAGTGCTTCTAGGAGATGCAATTTTTTTTTTTCAAGAAAATTTATGTTTGAATAATCAATGGTTCAGTGGTTACTTGTAGAATCAGTGTGGTGGCTGTGGCTTTTAATTTATCGTCATTTTTACATGTATTGACATTTCATCCTCTTATAGAAGTTTTGTCACACAATTTCGCTGGATTGACCTTTTTGGTTTAGACTAATAACTAATTAAAAGGCCAAGACATATAGCTTGCACACTAGGACTTGAGAAAAGCTCACTCCTGGTGTAAAACAATATGTATTTTCTGAAAACATAGTTATTTAAATCAATTCAAAATCCACTAAAAGGATATGCTTTTAATCATGGTACTCTCCTATAGATGATTTTAACTTTTTGCTATGTAATGTTATCCAAAAGAAACGAATTGGAGAAGATTTCTTTTAATACTTCTGAGTCTCAATCTCAAGGACAATGCTAACCCCACATATTATTTATAAATACAAAGCAAATATCAGTTTACACCATTTTATATTGGCAAAATTAGAGTTCAATAACCTTGAAATGAATTTTTTTTATTTCATCAACTGAGGCAGGTTAACAATATGCAAAACTAAAGTCAAAGGAACAGCTAAGGCAAAAGTGGACTTAGAAAGAAGAAGTAAACGTGTGCTTTAACTTAGCAGTGGAATCCAACATTTTCCTGATATGCTTCTTTTTAATAACCATAACAACATTATCTTCCTTTTTTTTTTTTCTTTTCGTTTTTTCTTTTTGGTGTAAAATCCTTGTTTCTTCATGGCTATTTATGTACTTGGCAGGTAAGTTGTGGTGTATGAACTTTCATTTTTGTATGCTTACTCTTTGGTATTTCATCGGAAAAAAATTCCTGTGAATTCATAGTGTTGGAGTAATTAGGTTTCCTGTAAAATGGGTCAAGCATTTTTTTGACTTTAAGTTGGCCTTGCGATGTTTTCAAATAAAGATGAGTTGTGGAATGTTTTTTTGTTTGTATGTGAGTTTGTAAATGAGGATTGTCGTTTGCTGGTGTAGTTGAGGCTACATATGAACTTTGGTTTTAGTGAGTAAAGTACTATATGAAAAAATATGTTTGGCTTTGAAGGAAAATTCAAAAGGAAAAATTATGTAAGAACATAATTTTGAGAGGTATTTAACAAGTTATAAACTATATTTTTTTTTTTTGAACTATTAATTAACTCCACGCAGGCAGTAGTAATACTTATTTTGTACCAAAGGAAAATGTGTTGAGCTTTAGTTTCAGCCTTTCTTTTTCATTACCAAAACCCATAGTCCAAATATTACTGAAAAGGGCAAGGGATTATAGCTATGTTGTTTGTACAATATAATACTCGAGGGGAAAGTTTGTTGTATGTTTTATGTCTAAAATACTGGAGGTGTGTTCTCGTATGTATGAGTGGTTAAGCTTAAGTGGTAATTATTCAAGTCTTATTTAACATGTTCATATGATGTCTCTCTGAGCACAAATATGTAGCTAGCTTCTCACATCCATTTCTGCATGGTGCAGGTGTGCTATTGAAATTGGTGGTGGTTTGACGTGCCTCGACCTGATAATCAATCAAATTGAGGTCATATTCCTCTCCAATCTTACTCTACTTTTGTGTAATCTAGCATTCCAATATATGTTGGTAGTAGCTCTAGACAGGATGTACGGTAGTCTGGTTCTGAGCATCTGATTGTCTTATTGGTTGTAGGCTCTAAATGCTAAATATGGATGCAATATTCCTCTGCTTTTGGTGAATGCAATCAATGCACACCAGGGTGTATCGAAGGTAACTGTTCCTGTATATTCAGATGGAGCTGAATTTTTGTTGGAAACTAATAGTTGCTATGCGTATGATGGTAGGTCTTGGAGAAGCACTCAAATAAGAACATTCATTCTGTTACACAGGTTCTTTGTTTTGATGCTTTATATATATACCTCTGAGATTTTTTGTTTTGGATAGCTGACAATGTTTTACAGAGCCACCATCCCCTGGAAAATGATGACAACTTTGATTCTCCCTCAGCCAAAGGGCGAGAAAACCAGGATGAAATGTATGTTATTTCCTATCTTTTGTTTCTTTCAAAAACAAAAACGAAATCAACTGTGTTCTGGGTTCCCTATAACACAGTTGAAATTCTGGTTAAATAATCTCCTTGGGACAAATTTGGTGAATTCTGTTACCATATCTCTTCATACAATACTGGTTCTTCTATTTTTATCGGCTAGTTGTGGAAATTTGCCCAATTTCCTAGAGAAAAATTTACTTTTGCTCCCATTAGACTAACCCCCTCATGATTTTAGTCCCATGTCTTGAAAATAGTCCCATAAGATTTTTCTTGTCTCACTAATGGTCCCACCGTTAAAAAATTAACGGTCAAACCTGTCAAATTGAAAGTCAAACATGCAATTTGGGACTAAAAGTGAGAACAATGGGACTAAAATCATCAGGTGCTCAGTCTAATGGGACCAAAAAAGAATTTTTCTCAAAAAACTAAATATAACTAATATCTATTTTAAAAAATATATTATCATTAAAGTTACTATTTTTTATTTATTATAATTAAAAAATTGACAAGTAAATTAAATGATAAAATTTATCATTCAACTTATATAAAATAAATTTTCTGGAAAATAATTTTTAAAAATAGATGTTATTTTTTTTTTGTGTGAATGTGTAATAAAAAAAGATTCAATACATGTATCATTTATTTTAATTAGAAAATTAACAAAGTAATTTAAATGATAAAATTTATAACTCAAGTTATAAAATTTAAATTTTCTGAAAAATAACTTTTAAAGTAGATGCTAAATAATTTTTTTTTGTGAATGTGTAATACGAAAAAAAAATCAAATACATGCATATATAACCCAGTGCATGTATGTGTATATATGTAAAGTTTTTTTTTTCTTTTTTTGGTCCCTATGTTCTTGCCCCAGGATACAAAACTCATATAACCCAGTTCATGTATGTGTGTATATGTAAAGTTTGTTTTTTATTTTTTTGAGAAAATGTAAAGTTTGATTTAAAAACATAAAAAATAATAATATAATATTTAAAAATGAAAAAAATAATTTAACTATACTAAAATATTTTTAATAGTATTTTTTAACTATACTAAAATATTTTAAAAATAAAATTTTAAAAATAATTTAAAAATTATGAAATTATTTAATATCGTAAACTTTTTTATTTTATTGATAGTTGAAGTACATATATTTTTTCAAAATCAAGAAGTGATTTAAACTTTAAAAAATATAGGAAAATTATTTGTTTTAGGGAAATAAATAAAACGCCTTTGGAAAAAGATATTTTTAGAAAAATATTTGAAGAAAGAGATTTTTTTTAGTTTTCAAGTGGGACATTCACAATATTAGTTTAAATAAATAACGCAAAATATAAAATTTAGAATAATTTTTATCATCAATAATATTAAATTTAACCAAAACAAAAAGAATAATGAGACCATTTTTGTGAAAAATTTAACTTTGGTGTTCTATGGGACCATTTTTGTCGTTAAAAATTGAACTTTAATGTCCTATGGGACCATTTTTGTCATCATAACGGTTTCCGTTAATTATTTAATGGAGCAACACCAAAATTTCAGTTTTCCATTCTTATGGGACTATTTTTGGTGAAAAATGTCGATTTGGGACTAAAAGTGAGTCTAATGGGACTAAAATCATTAGAGGGTAAGTCTAATGGGACCAAAAGTAAATTTTTTTGACTGCTTAATGCAAGTAGATCTTGGTCCGGCTGGGTATGTAATCTAATAGTAGTTTTATGTATCAAAACCTACTTCCATCAATCAGAACCCACAGAGAAAGGCAGGTCTGGACTTGCACAATATAAATATTTTAAATCCTTACTGTCGGGAAATCATATAATTAAAAGGTTGACTTGGGCCTAGGAACAACCTTGTGTTAAGGCCTGCGAGCTGTCCAAGCAAATTTGCCGCCTTATTGTTATTGATGTGGTGCTCTCTTCCATTCACGTGATATCTTTCTTTTTTCTCACTGCCTGTTAAAAAATTGCGTCCCCTTGTTCTTTCACATCCCAACTGTTTTTTTACAACTAGCGAATTAGCTTACAGGCAATAAGCATTCGTGAAATCTACTAATTCACCAATTAAACACAAAACAAGGGTATGTTGGTATTTAGTCGGCCTGTGGCTTGTATTTCAGCCTTTCACAGTTCTTAAGTAGTTTTGTTCTTGTTCTCGAAGAGTATTTTATAAGTTTTATCGAGTTATAGTATTGGTTATGTGCTGTTGACAGTTAACAAATTTGTCTGAGGAAGAACCTTTTAGAGTTTGGCTTTTCTTCCTAACTTTAGCTTTTAAAGTTGAGAATGTTGTTCGTTCTCATCCAGATCTACCAATCGTGGCCTAGATATATAGATTTGTAAATATGAAATTCGTATCACCGAAATTACACCTGTAAAATGTGATGTCCAAAAAGCAGTAATCTAAAAAGTGCTCGGCGCTAGTCGGGCGGCATACTGGGGCCTAGCGCCTAGGCGGGATTAGGCGGGACATGGGCGGGGTTACGCGGGGCCTAATCGGAAGAATAACATAGGCGGACAAGGAGTGCCTAGCGTCTAGGCGGGAACTAATCGGGATTTTTAGAACAGTGCCAAAAAGTAAACTTGCTCATGAAATTCATATCTCAATGAATATTCTTCTTCTCCTCTTTTTTTTTCCCCCCCAATTGGCAGACAAATACTGGAGCTAATCCATGCACGCATGGCATTTATTAGCTTCCTTTTCATTGAGTTATAGCTTGAGAACCTTGTCAATGCTCCCCCTTAACCCCACTTGATGCTGCAATATATCCCTTGCTAACTAGGGAGAAACAATGTCCGTCTGTCTGCAAAGGAGGTGTTGGTTCTCTCTTACCTGGTCACTCTTGTGAGTCACGTGTGATCCCTGCCAAACACACTTCTGGCACACAACACACACCCACAGATGAAATACGAAGAAGATGATATCATTTGTTTGCCTTTAAAGGCTTAATTGCTTCCAGGATGCTTCTATGCTTGTTTTACCTTGTAATGATATTGAGAAATTTACTATGTGAACTGCAGCTATTCTGATGCTTTCATGTGTTTTCTTGCCAGTGAGGTTCTCTATACTATCAAATGCATCTATTTTCTGATAAGTTTTCTTTTTACATGTGAAGGAATAGCGTCAATCTTGCTGAAGTTTTCCACCCACTGATGAATAGCGGAAAACTGGATATACTATTATCACAGGTTGGAAATTTTTGTCCCTCGTCTCATGTCTTATTCGAGTAAACTTTCAAACAAATCATTTATGATGTTTGTTCGGACAGACAACTAATTTCTGTTTGTTAGCAGTCCAATTTGTAATATACTCTGACAAGCATTTGTTTTTCCAACAGGGCAAAGAGTATATCCTGATGTTGAGTTCAGATAATCTTGCTCATGTCGTTGACCCAAGTATCCTCATTATGAATCACAATAATTCTCATTTGTTGAATGTTTACTTTCTCCTTAATTCATCGTGACAATTATGTCTCCTGCATATTCTAACAAGTCTGAATTTTATGAAAACTGAGCTCCTTAATGAATTTTAGAAATCTTAAATCATTTGATTCAGACTAATACTGAATTTTGCCTGGAGGTATGCTTCACATATCTCACGACTTGCTTTCAGCTTTTGTGTTAACTGTTTCTAAGTTTTCCTGTGTGCAGGTGATGCCTAAATCTTCTGAATTAGAAGAGAGTAAACTTTCACCGAGTAAAGAAGATATTCCGGTTGGTTATGTTCTACATTTAATTTTGAAGTTTCATCTCTGAAAAAGTTCATCATTCATATTTTTGGGTACAAGCCAGTTTCAATTTCAATATTTTAAGTACTGCTATTGTTAAGTTTAAATATGGAAATGTTGTAGCCTAAGTAAGAGAGATCCAAGCTTTTTGAATACTTAAAAATAAAGGTAGTGTATAGAAATTCAAATTCACCAAGCATATTAAGATCCATTTTAGGGCACTAGGTATTGACATTAAAACATCAGTACTCAATGATTCTCCAACAATATGGATAACCTTTAAGAAGTGGCTGTATCAATTTATTTTTGCAATATTGTAATTTGAAACTGAGCCAAAGCCTGTTATATCAGGAAGGTTCACGAGGTACTCTGGCAGACCTACCCTCCCCTAGTTTTGTTTCCTAAATATAACCATTAAGGATTGAAAACCCAGTGTAGTTATGTGTGGATTAGAATGAGTTTTTGATTATTTTGTTTGGAAACTGGATTAAATTACTTTAATTGTCATTAAAGTAGTATGTTTTAACATATTGACATATGTTGATCATCATATCAAATTTTGCTTCTGTACTTTTCAGTTGTTTATTATACTTTAAATACGACAGAAATATGTCTCTTGGAATCTTGAGGTTGGACCAGGTCAAAATCTCAGGTCCTTGTAAGATTCTAAAAGTTTGAGGAATAGAATTTTACTCTAAACTGTAGTTAAGAAACTAAGTGAAAATGTGCTTGCCATGAACGGTGAACCTCTTTAGCATTATTTCTTATGCAGTCACTATTTTCTTTTAGCTTTTAGTATCCTCAGAATTTTGATAGTTATCTTTAATGGTTTTCCTTGCGGGCATCTTGAAGATTCTAACACCGAAGAAAAATTGGAAATTCATTGACACGATGTAAGTTGCTCTTGTGAGCTCCTTTTTCCTTTTCAGAAGGAAACAAGCTATTTCTTTGATTCCTAATCAGTCCCAATCTTTGTTAGGTGGATGAATATCAACTCTATAGAAAGCCTTGTGGAAAGACGTGCTGCAAAAGGGCATCTGACCATTTCAGAGGTAGCAAGTGTATTAATTCTAAAATATGCACATCTATACAAACATGGCCACATTTGTACCTTGTGTACTCTAGTGCATAAAACATTTCTTGCTGCTATATTTCTGAAGAAACTTTTTCTTCATGTGTCATAGTTTTCTTTTTACGACATTGCTGTATTTTTATTGCTATCTCCTCTTGTGTGTATCTTCCAGCTGTTTGATCAGTATTTTGCTTTAAGTGTTCCTAAGTCAAGGTATTTTCCAGTTGACGCTACATCAGACCTTTTTCTGCTACAGGTTAATACTAGGTCCTAATTTGAGTGTTTGTTATTTTTAGGGCTAATTACAAAAGATACTATTGAGGTTTAGTCTAATTACAAAAAAGCCAGCTAACTTTCAAAATTACAAATACTCTCTTGATATAATTTTTATATTGCACCACCCTCATTAGGGGATATTTGTTAAGAAATACAAACTGTAAGGGGGTATTTGTAATTCTGAAGGACAATTTTTTTGTAATTAAGCCAAACCTCAAGGGCAGTTTTGTAATTATCCCTTATTTTAATATGTTAATTCTTTGTATTTACAACTTTTTTCTGCTTATGCAGTCAGATCTGTACACATTTACAGAGGGCTCCCTGACCCGAAATACAGCCAGAGAAAATCCCGCTGACCCACCCATTGAATTGGGACCAGTATTTGAAAATGTACGACCTTTCAAACATAGAGCCTTTGATCAATACTCTTTCTTTTTCTTGTACTTGTACTTGGGAGTTACAAAATTCTTTCTTCTACTTTCTTAGGTCAATGAATTCCATAGACGCTTCAAGTCCATTCCTAGTGTTATTGGGCTTGACAGCTTGAAGGTGACTGGTGATGTTTGGTTTGGAACTGGTGTAACTCTTAAGGTAACAAAGTTTCTCCTTTAGCAGAGTTTCATGGCATGTCTCCTAGCATCTCTTTCATTTGTAAACTGTACAGACTTCTGGGGACATTTGGGGTTGAAACATTGGTTCTTATGCTTCCATGATTGAAAAGCATATACACCTTAATATCATCGGCCTAATCCACCCAAAAGAGCTGGTTACTGAGGAGGAAGGGCCCTACTATATATAATATCCCGCAGCTTTTCTTGTGTTAACTGTGTTATTTTTAGTATCATTCGATGGGGATTCTGAAAGGCTCATTTTGCTAAATGAAATTGCTTCAGCATCAATAAATTTTTAAAAGTGCTCCAAAACTGAAAAACCTGAAATATAGATAGGAAAAATGCCCTGCTGAGAAAGAAAATGTTAATTATGCTGATTTACTGTTTCTGTAAGTCTCTCAACTGTTCCCATGATGCTTCGTTGTTTCGTGTTGGTTTTCTCAAGGGAAAAGTCAGTATCCATGCGAGACCAGGTATGAAGATAGTAATTCCCGATGGCACAGTGCTGGAAAATAAGGTAAGAGATTTGAGATTCAGTCCAGTGTTTGCAATTTTGGTGTTTCTGATAGCTTTATGGTTTACTGATTGAATGCAAGTTGTCTTTAACAGATTATTACTAGCCAAGTAGATCTTGGAGGAGTATCCTTATAGCTTTGTCGACAAGAATATGAAATAGAGGCTGCCAGAAATTTGTTGTGATGAATTTTGCTTTTAAGTTTATATAGATTTAGGAACATTCATTTTGCACTGTCCCTGTTAACAAGGATAAGGAAGACTAACATTATAACTAGAATCAATAAGTCAGTCCCTTGTCCATTCATTCGTCCAAGTTGAGACTGGCCGCGTTTTCAAGAGAATTACGGAAGGCTAAACCTCAAGAGGATTTTATTGCTGGTTGTTTATGATTGTCTTCAGAAAGGAAGAGAAGAAATTACTTTATTCCGGCAAATTTGTTGCTGTATCTTGATCACAATTCACAACCACCAGGGGGGCCTGTGTACTGGTGCTTTTGTTTATTAATCTGCTGTATTTGTTCTACTAGCTAGTAGCCTAGTGGTAGAATATATTCCATTTCCTTTTATTGATTTCTTTTTCATTTTTAAAGCTGTATAATCTGCTCTGACTTTAAAGGATGAAAAATAGAAAAGATAGCTCTGGTCTTGATGAGACACTGAATTCTCCAGAAAATAAGATAACATTTAAAGAATGAGTCGTATAATATTTTTTGTTATATTTATTATTATTAATAAATATCATAAAATAATAAGAACATTCAATTTAGTGGCATGTATTGATGGTTTTCACAACTTTGCACCACAAAGAAAGTTCTGCTGTATGTAAAATCTAGCTCTAAGATATATATTAAATGAAATATCTAAAGATGGATTATAACAATGGCTTCCACAAATTCTGGGTTCTGTACTTTTGTTACGAGAATCTAGGTTTTCATAACAAAATTTTGTTGATGAGTTAGCATTTTATGTTACATCTAGGTTTTCTCATAACAAAATTTTGTTGATGAGTTAGCATTATCCATTATGAGCTCGGTTTCCAATTCTCAAGTGAATATAATCTCGAACACAAATGTCCCTCTAGCTCAGTAATTTGCGGTAGTTGGATAATATTTTTAGGCCCGCCACAATTGAGGTTTGTAACTTGAAATACTTCTTATGAAGCTAACAGTTCGGCTAATCTTGTGTCCCATCAAGTATAATAATCGACAAGTTTTAAGGTCTTTAACCTCAAATACTTCTTATGAAGCTAAAACAGTCGGCTTATCTTGTGCCTCATCAAATACAATAATCAACAAGTTTTAAATTTAAAGTTTAGGACGAGATCATGGAATGTCAAACATGTTATATGTATTATTTAGTTTATCAATTTCGATATGATTTTTTGTTTTTAATTTCACACACACACACACACATACTAATAATCTAAATTATTTTTCTTAAATGATGTTCCATGTTTCGTTTAATAGTTTATTAAATAGACGCCATATTGTTATTAGCATCTCACTTTTCTTCGCATTTTATCGCTGCCCCAAGTCACGGAGCACTGCGCTGAAAATCATCGAATCCCTTCTCCGCAATACGGAGCAGTGCACTGAATAACAGAGGATTCTATCTTCTTCCCGGGTGTGCTGTGCCTGTGGATAAGAAAACCCAAAAAAGAAAAAACTTCACTTCATTTTCCACTCTCTCACAATGTCAATCTCTTCCCTCTCAGCCACCATTCCCACCACCAAGCCTTTCTCCTCCTCCCCCGCCCTTACCCCCTCATCCTCTTTCCTTCTCCGCCTTCCCAACAAACGCTTCTCTTCCCTCTCTCTAAATGCTTCCTCCTCCAAGCCTCCTCTCATCTCCGCCTCAATGGAGGCTGGAATTGGCGTCATGGGCACCAAACTGGGAATGATGTCATATTTCGATGCCTCCGGCGCCGTAATTCCGGTCACGGTTGTCGGCTTCCGTGAGGGCAACATTGTCACTCAGGTGAAGACTGAGGCCACCGACGGGTACGATGCAGTCCAGGTCGGGTACCGTAGGGTCCGTGACCGGAAATTGACGAAACCGGAGATGGGGCACTTGGAGAAGTCCGGAATTATTCCACTGCGGCACTTGCAGGAGTTCAGGCTGCAGTCGGTTGAAGGTTTTGAGCCTAATCAGCGGCTGGTGGTGGAGGAGCTGTTTAAGGAAGGAGATTTGGTCGATGTTTCCGGGACTACCATCGGAAAAGGGTTTCAAGGTAGGAATTATTATAATAATTATTATTTTGGGTTTGGATTTGTTGTTATATGTTTGTGTTTCTGCTGTAATACCATGAGCGTTGCTTGCTTTGAGTTTTTGTGGAACTTAAGATGGTGCATTGATGCAATGCTTATGTTATTTAAATATTCTGGATTCATATATCTTTCTTTGTGCTTCTAAGTGTGCTCTTTTATGTATGTAATTGTGGTTTCATGCTGTTGAGAATAAAGTATCTAGCAATGGGGTTTATGTAGAAGGGAAGACAATCAGACACAACTTTATTTACATAAAACACCATCTATCATCAGTTGTTACTCAAAACTACAAAAACCTGTCAAAGTATGGACATAGAGTCATACACTGAAGCATATCAAGTATAGAGGGATCCATGTGATTGTACAGGTTAATAATAGACGACTAAAACTCCAGCAGCAACACAAAAGAACTGATTTTACCAAAAGGTAAAGCCTGATATGAAATGTTGCCATGGTGCAAAATTATGCAACATCCATGTGCTCTTTAGGGTTTGTAATAACTGTGCTGAGCTTATTTTCCTACCCTGGAGTAAGTTTTGTAAAACTCCAAATGTTGGGCTTTCGGATATAATCTGTAATAAATTATTAGCTGTTACATTTTGTGGATACGAAGAGTCTTGTTGGTTGTTCTTGACTTTGACTTGGTGATCTTTGAGTAATGGAGTGGTGAGCATAAACCCACTCCTGCTATATTCCACCCCTCATTTGCCCGTCTTGGAAAAAGTAAAAACCACTCTCATTCCCATTTTTTCTCTTGATTTGAAAATGCTCAAATACAATTGAAAAAAGTAGAAGAAATGCCTCGAGTATCGTAATTCCTAGAGAAAGTCTGATCAGGAAAGCTCTGCTTCTGAGAGCAATGCCTGTAGCAACTAAAAATTTTCGGTTTTGGGTTTTATGTTGTGTATTCTGGTACTCTCAACTGGGGTTTAAGTTCCTTGATGTAGTGTTCTTGAAGGGAAATGCTTTTTTTTTATAATGAATACTATTTATAAATGTTGAGAATATGCATCAGAAGACTTGCCAACATTTTGAGAATAAAAGCAATTGATTTCAGAAACTCTTAAGTGGATCATCAATTTGGAATTTAGCCAACAATTTCAGTGAGCAACTTACCTGGAATGATTGTAATATGCATTTTCAAGATGTGATATAATTCCATGGAATCAGAAGCTATTATTCAAAAAATGACATTATTTGAGTCGGTTCTGTTTATGGAATGTTCACTGACTTTGTAATATTAAAGAAAAATTGGTTGTTACTTTTGATTCATTAACATTTAAAGAAAAACCAGCTCTATGCATGAAAAATCATGGATTCATAACCAGGTGGGAAATGCATTTTTCTGGGCCTCCACAGATACCTGATTTACTCCTTGTTTATTCAGTTAAGGTCTTAAGGGACCAGTTTTGCATTAGACCGGATAGCGTTCGCTGTCCCCATTTTCTATCTGTTGAACAGGGTGCTATCTTTTGTAACCTGCTCTTGAATTAGCGTAAACCTGTATATCTGCTAGTTAGAGCCATATTGAAGCTGATTGGCTTGTTTACCAGGTGGAATCAAGAGACATAACTTCAAGAGAGGTCTAATGACTCATGGGTCCAAGAGCCACAGACAACTCGGGTCCATTGGTGCTGGGACTACACCTGGACGTGTCTACAAAGGCAAGAAAATGCCCGGGAGAATGGGAGGCACCAAGACTAAGATACGAAAGCTCCAGGTTATGAAGATCGATAATGACCTCAATGTTGTGATGATCAAAGGGGCTGTTCCTGGTAAGCCAGGAAATCTTCTTCGCATTACTCCGGCAAAAATTGTGGGGAAAAATATACCGAAGAATTAGTTCGACTGTTTAATTTCAATGTTGGATTAACTCGAAGCCATGTAATTTATGTTCTTGTTGAGTAGCGTTTCAAAATTCTTTATTTCTCTGATTGAGCTTAGTTTGTTATGGTCAGATCGATGGAATGAAAAAGTTTTTGAGGCAACCATGGTAAACGTTGAGCAATATATTTCACTTCACAGAATCAAATATTTGGCCTTCAATGAAATTAATGGACTTGAGCAATATCCAATATCCATGGTTTAAAAACTGCTAACAGCCTGAGATTTATATCATTAAGGAATATCATGCTGCTTAATATCATTTCATAGTATACTGTCTCATTGTCTGATATTTTTCTCTAAGGACATTTATAATATTTGATGACACATCAAAGAAGGCAATATTTTTTTAGGTTGAGTTCCAAATTCCAATGTAGCATTCATTGAGGTGATAGATTTGGAGGGAAAAGTAATGTAGTTGCATCCTAGTCCCTCGGTTGATTAGCGCTCTAACATCTGAACTAAGTATTTTCGTGATGAGAAATGATTGTCATGATATTATTAATCTATGGACACACTTGAGGCAGTACTTAGTGTGAACTATTTTAGGTTATTCAGGCGGAGGGTTATGCAATTGCAAAGGCAGTTTTGTCATAATGTAGCCAAATTCGTCTCCTTTGGAAAAATCACTTCATAAAATATAGGCTCATTTAAAAAAAAAAAAAAAAAACCTTGAGGTTCTGTGTAATTACAAAATAAATCCAGAGGTTTTTTAAAATTTCCAAAAAAAAAAAAAAAAAAAAATTGAGATTTAATTCCATCTTATATTTTCCCACGTCATAAGAAAAAAATATTTAAAAATCTCTATCATATTTATAGAAATATTACAATTATCCCCTTAAATTCTAAATCAAATCCGAGAAGTAGTTTGTAACTTTCCCTAAAATATATATAGATATAAATGTTACAAATATTTAATGTAAAAAACACATCAGAAGATTGATTCTAATTAAAAAAAAAAGAATTTCAGGTTTAAGAAAGCATCAAATTGTTAAATAATATTAGTTTTCTTTCATTCCTTATTAGTGGGGCTCCCGCACAGAAATCTTAAATCTGTGAAGAGAAAGAGAAAAGTACTCACTCCCCAAAAAGATTTCAACTGGAATTGGTTGGGAGTCAACCCATAAAGGAAGACTCCTCCAAAAAATGGCGTATGCCGCTTAAATGCGGCGAGCACACGGTATTCTTTAGTAAAAGGCGAAAGAATAGTTCGCTATGTGCTCACCGCGCGGCTGCGTGCTTTTCATCACTTGCTGCACTGCTCTTTAGTATTCGCTCAATTTCTCCACCATATGACTTGCAAACGATGTGGGAACAATAACCACAAATAACAAAAGCTAATTTGTCTTACCCTATTATAATAAAGAAAGACATCTGCCGGGCAATATGTGGGCTGAATACAAGTATCAAAATTGATATGAAAATTACATTTTTATTCTTTAATAAGTGCTAATAAGTATTTTCCTTTTTCAAGTAAAAGAATCTACAAGACACTACACAAGTCGAATAAAAAGATATAAGATCGTAGCGATATAAATTTACATCAGATAATTCTAAAACTCAAAACACACTTTGTCTCTCAACTAATCTAAACCTATCTTTGCAGCCACACAGAGATAAAGTGAGACTAGCTAACAGCTGAGATATTAGCAGTTATGGGGATTGGGGATGAGTCTCAAGATATCAACTCAGTACCAAAACTTAGCTATCCCCTTTACAGGATTTTAGCTCGGAAAACTTAAATTCCAAGCAGGATTATTAATGCAAAAGGCGCCAGATAGAGAATCTATCAACTTATCTTGTCCTAATGAGAAGGATTTGGATATTACCTGGCAAATGTCTTCTCAAGGAACCGTTTGAAAGGAGTTAAACTAGTCAGCCAAAGTCAGGTTCAGGTGGCTTCCCTATTTTCATCATCATATCCGATCCTTTTGGGCTACGAGACCTGTGAACTCCACGTAGAGCATTAGCCGCAAACTTTGACGCCAACATTGTTGCACCGATTTTAGATGAATTGCCAGAAATCAGCCCGGTTTGCATGTCAGCTTCTTCCTCTTCTCCTTCTGTACTGTCATGTTCTGTACTTTCATTTTCATACTCATTCTGATGAAGCTCTGCAATTTTCCGTCTTGAATAACGCCGCCATGCAGCTTGAATAAACGTGGCTGCCCAAGTCCTCCACTGCTGTGAGTAGAATCGGAAAGTTTGCTGAACCTGTCGACTGTGAATACGCCTAAACTGACTGGTGATAAATTTCAGCTCATCTGCTATAAGAGCAAATGCTTCGACTTCTGTTAGAGCTTTCACGGTACGAGTAGAAGGTGGCAAGTTAGAAGCGGATTTAGGATCTAGAGCCCACGTGAGGAGCTCTTCTCCACAGAAATCGCCTTCTTTTAAGAAACCACGATTAAAGAAACCCGATCTCCCACCATCTGTTGTCACACTCTCCAGTCGACCACGGATGATAAAGAGCATCTCATCAACGGGTCCCCTTCACGAAGAATGTATGTACTTTCTGTGTATAGACTGGGTTTAAGTCTTTCACAAATGGCATCAAGCAATCTATCATCCATGTTTGCAAAAAGGGACCTGAACATTGTATCGTGTTAGATCCACGTGGAAAAACCTTCTTCAAATAAGTGAGAGGGTGTTTGACTGAGCTTATAAGCTATTCAAAACATGAGCTCATAAGCTCTCAAAAAGTATTTGGTAATTTTTTCTAAAAAATATCTTATAAGCTTCCAAAATAAAATATTAGGATCTTATATGCTATTTTTTAAAAGAAAGTCATATTTTAACAATTTCATTTCTTTTTGACTATTTTAATCCATCATCTTATTTTATTGAAACACTTCAACAATTTATTTTCGAAATAATAAGCTCTAAAATCATATTATAAGATCTTTTAAATAAGCTCAACCAAACACCCTCTTAAGTAATTCCATTAGCATAATCTGGCAAACAATTATCAGCTTGTAAATTGATGGAGCATTTACATCTGAATATTCTTAAGAACTGTTATACAGCATGTAAAGCTGCTACACTTTGATAGTAAAACAGGATTTAAAATTCTCAAACAAAGCTGTAAACTTAGTTTTCTTCTTCAAAACATATTAAGGAACCAGCAGTTTGAATCTAAGTAAATATCATTAACTAGTAAAAGACAATTGAGATGTCAAATTAACCGATAGTGTTGCCATTCAATGTTCAGTGATAAAGTATACTTACCCTTCTAACCAAATTTAAACAGAGATGCCGCTTAATATCTCTTGAAGGTCTTTCGGTAGGTTTTGGACCAAGCTCTCCTCATCAACTCCTCTAGTCTCCAGCCATTTGTATTGATCGTAACGCCGAACTCTTTCCCTCAGCTCTGGTGGTAGTACTCTGTGATGCATCCATTGCTCAGAGTCGCGTTTTTAACCCTCATCTCCTCCAGACGAACTGTGAGAGACTGAAGATACGTCTGTAGCAAACACAAGGTCTCTTACTTTAGCACTTGGCATAAACTATTTAACGTTTTTAGAACAACATTAACCGGGCAGGCTTGTCTGGCTGGGAAAATAGATACTTAAGGAGAGTATCATTTTTCAGGACAGTATAAAAGCGATTTAGGAAGTTTTCTTACAGTTGTGAATTGTGCATGACTTCATTAAATCACAAATATATATATACAAAAATGATCAGTTTAGAACTTTCAATAAACATCATTTACAAGTATAGGATAATTGATTGATTAAAACAATAAATGAGAAAAATCAGGAAACATAATATCCACCACACCAAAAAAAAAAATCAAGCAACAAAATTCAGATAATAAATCATAATCGAAAAACATCTTGTCATCTCAGCAGGAAACCAATAAGAGATTCCAAAGAAATGAAGATCTTGCAACACAACAAAGCCTTTCAAAATAATACAATCCCACGCTATATAAAATATAGATACATTTGAATTACAAATGTCATTTGTATTGGCAGGTCGAAATCAAGCAGCATTTACATTCTTACTCTGAAATTGTCAGGTTCAACCAGTGCCAACGTAGAGTATACATGAACTTTTCAATATGATCTTTCAGTACAATAAGCTGATAACAAATAACGAGAGCTGATTCAAGAGCAAGTTACTTCTGTTATGTCTTGAAAAATGGTGAAGCACACATACCTGCATATTACCAATGAGAAGAGCAAAGAGTAGGAGCCCAAAAATGGCTACTGCTATAGAAAATAGAACTTCTCCAGGATATGTGCTGGTTACAAGCCCTTGACCAAGTGTACTGCAGAGATTAAAGAAAGACTTGTTACCATAAATGGCTAATGCTAGCTAGTTTTCAGCCTTTGTGCAAAACAAACCATATCTATATCTATAAAAAGTTCTATCAGCAGCAGCTAAATGTGAATTAAGTTTTCAATACATCAATGATAGATTCGGTACTAGTTCTCAATGCAAAGCAAGATTCTATTAATTATCATTTAACTTTTTAGATAAAAAGAAAGAGACATGACAAGTGCCTTCATGGTCATTTACTCTAAGATAAAGACAACCACAAATATGTCATTTCATCTACATAGTTATCCTCTTAGAGGAAGATAAGTGTTTGCGAAGTCGATGAGGAAATGAAGTCTCATATGCAATGGTATCCAAATGCTTCTGTAACATGTCCTGCATCATGTGGCTATCATGCTTACAACTTAGAGTGTAACCATCTGAAACAAGTATAGGCACACTAACTACAACTATATTAATCTTTCACCAGGAGCAGAGAATTTATGAGCACTTCTGCAAATGCAACCCACAGATTTTTGAACTGCAGGACACAAGCATATTTCAATTTTTTGACAAGGCCTAGCTGAAACTATCGAATCTTGTAATTTATAATTCTAATGTGTTTCTTATATTCATTGAATCAAAGATTGGGAACCAAAAAAGGGATTTGTATTGCTATATAACCGAGACATAAAAAAGAACCAATTGACAACTGAGGATAGGTTTGCCTGTTCTATAACGATTATATATGTTAAATGTTTATTATGCTTCTCTTTGGGGCAGCAGGGCTGCTGAAGCAATTTCTTGACAAAAATAACATACTAAAGAGTTAGAGAGAAATACCTTAAATTCTGGAGGCCCCACCACAAACAATAGAAGTATTTTGAGACAAAATGCTCAGATTCAAGAACACCAGATGTTAAAGCTTGAGCGTATATTCCATACTTAAATGGTGATTTGTCATCATCATCTATTGTACATCTTGGTTCAATATAAGTCTTGCTGATGTTTCTCCATAAGTCAATGTTTGAAACCTCATGAGCACAATATAGATTTATTGTATTACAATCTGGACTTTCCTGCAGGCTATATCCCAGCATGTATCTTTGCGTTCAATGGCTAATAGGTACCATAAGGCCCCAACAATCTGTTCCATTAACAATAAACATGTTGAGCTATCTTAAAAGCTGTCTAATATGCTTTAGAACTATGGAAGTGTGTTTTGTACAACTAAATGTTCAACAGAAGGCCTTGAAAGGGAATATAAAGGCAATAGTGGTAGTATCTAAATGACAACATTGATGTAAAAATCTCCAAAGGAACTCTTGCTAGGTCCCAAAAACAATCAATGTGCAGCAATGCTTGTGCATCTAGATCAAAAAAGTTATTTTACACTGGAAATATTGTAATCGCAAGATACAGATACACACACACATATATGTAAAGACCGAGAGTTGATGTATCTAACATTTTCATTCTGATACAATACGCAATAAACAATCATCAAGGTTTTCTCTGCCCAGCCAACAGCAAGCAACATGAAGTGTAAATTGGTTGGTTGGGCAGCCACCATTTAATTGTCACACGTATAGTATCAAGTACTCATATCACATTCCAGAATGATATCGCCTGCAGGTAGTCAGATGTTAGCACGCAATATGACAAATCTTTAGCATCAGCATTTAAAATTACATTTTACATAAATAAGTATAATAAATTGCTAGATAATAACAACTAACATGTTAGCCAAACGTCTGCATAAATACTCATGGATGGAGAAATGTTTGTTCAAGTTTTACAGTGAACTGGCTACCGAAAAAGATACTACATGAGAGGACACGGGTTATAGGCTACACAGTTAGATAATTGATCAAATGCTACCTTTGTATATTATAGTTGCACCATTTGACTCTAGGTAAATTTGGCTTCCTTTTGAAGCAATATTTTTATTTATACATTAACATTTCCATGAGTTTTTTGGACCTCTATTACACTTTATATCTTACTTCTAGAACGTCATTTCTTAAACTTAAGTACATTAAGCCTCAATCACTTTCTTGAAAACATTATCCATGGAAATTAAAATGGGAAAAAGGGAGAGTGAACGCCATTTAAGCTGAGAATGATATAAACCTTCTCAAATTAACACAAATGGACATAATGTCCACTAATAGAACTTCACTCATATGATTGAATGTTCTGACCATGCAATAAAACTCGAATAGAAAATCAGCACTTAGCAGGCATTATCTATTAACTTACATGACTAGCAAGCAAGAACCATAACAAATAGTAAGCTGCGCCGGCCCATGCAGTTTCGGCAAACACACCTGCAGTCTTCTTCAGCTCTGAACTAAGAGGCACAAACCGCACAAACCTAGGAATGTATTGAAGAAATACAATTATCACTAATGCTCGTTTTGTACCCAACACATCTGAATCTTCTGCTCGATGCAAAAACCTCCAGACAACAATCTGCAGATGACAAGAGCTAAATGTCAAACACACGTTCCACCGGAATCAAAAAGTCCAACAATGGCACCAATTAACAAAGTTTTCTATACAGCATCCTCTAGTAAGTCTATTGGAATTGGCTCTTCTCTTATTCTTTTTGGGTGAAGGATGACTGATATTGATAACCGTAAACCTATTAAAAGCCCTTCCCTGGATATGAGTTGAAACATCACACACCATACTCATTTTACTTATATTGCTTACAAAACATTTGACATGGTTCAGCTCCGGCAGCAAGAATAAGTGAAATATGTAAATTATACAGTTAAACAACCCATGAATTCTGGAAAAATGTTTGATTTTGAACAGGTGTGTAAACAGCATGATAAAATTAGAGGATATTCTGCATAATATAACAATAGAAGAGTACTTAGAATAAAAATTCCAAAGAGATGACATCTTATATCCAAAAATGAAAATGAAAGGCATATTGTGTATTTTATTCCGTAAACATGTGTAGTGTCATGGTGTCTGGATAACGGTGGTTCCACACGTCTAAATCAAACAAGGGTAAGGCATGGAATCAAAACATTGAAATAATTTAAGCCTTAAGCTATATATCCAAATTGGGAGAAACCCATGACTCATTTTTATCATTCGAACTTAATTTCTTTGGTGATTCTCCATCAAACACAAATCTTTAAACCACTATATATGAAGGAACTCATTATTGATGGTCGTTACTGTTTTATCAAGAGTTATAATGCCTTAAAAATGCATGCATTACTTCTATATGCAGTTTCATGAAATGTCAGAATTCCCCATACCTGTGGTAGAGGTAGCACAGAAAAAGATCCACGAAAAATAACGATGTATATATCGGTTTGCTATTTCTTTGGGATCAATCACAAGTTCACCTCGTCCAAAACCCGAGATGAAGGTGCAATAAAAGCTGTTCGAATTGGAGAACCATCGTAGAATGTAAAAGATATCAATTATAGTCCTCAGAGTTGTCGTCGTGTATGCCAAACTAGTATGTATATGAAGGCACATTTTATCATCCCGGAAAACAGGAAGATATAAAAACAAAGGATCCACGGATACTGCAAGAATGCAGGAGAAGAGTAAAAGCTTATTCCAAAGAAGAAGACTCTTGTCTTGAGGATCAAATATCTTTCTTTCAGAAATTATGAGATCCTCGGGAACACAGCTCTTGTGACTCCAGATCTTAGTGACCGGCCGAATGTCAAAAGTCCTTCAGATCCTCTTTGAAATCCTACTTTAAATGACTTTGATGCAGTTTTATCGGAAGACCCTGGAGCAGTGAACCCCTCTAAACTAAATCCACATTTGTTCTTTCCAGCCATGTCAGATCTAAAAGAGTCCAAGTCATCCAACCTATGAAAAAACCAATGCCAAAGTACAACAAGAAAGATGTCATTTTACCAATATCTAGCAAGTATATATTATTGACAAAAACATGCACAGCTTTCAATTTATTATCAATCCAGCAAGTAGGAAGTACAAAAACTAATACAAAAAGGGCCAGCCCATCTATCACATTACATCATGAAAAATATTAAATATGTGGGAACAGTTTATGCGAAATCAAACATTATGTTACGCTTATGATGTATTGGCTGAGTTAAAGTCAAAGAGCGCGTTTTTAAGAAGAGTGTTGTAGTTCTATCTGTAATGATCTAGTTTAAATGAAAGTTGGAAATTGTGAAAAGGTACAGGTATACAAACACCAGTCACTTCTTACAATAATGGTGAAACATTTCTTGTCCTATCTTCAATCCTAGCACTTCCAATATCATACTAGAATCTCTTTATGTCTACAAAATACAAATCTAAACCAAACGTTATACCTGATGAGAGTAGTGATGGAGATAACCTCACCGTGGAAACCATTTTAACAGGGCACATAATTTAAGACTTGATATCATTGAGAAAATTCAATTGAGTGGCCAATAGTGAAAAGAATCATACATTTAAAACTTCTAAAGAACCTTAACTGCATTTATTATGACTAAAAGACCCCATCAGAATGAGGACATATCCAGAATTTGAACCTTTGCGCATCCTAATGGCCAATAGACGAGGCTCAGACCTCTTATATAAATGAGACAATAAATGAAGGTACACATATACGGACCACAATATTTCTCTCATGTTAGGAAGGAAAGTGTCTCTAATTAGCAAATGCACTTATACTCCAAGCATCATAGAAGCTTTGGACTGCTTATGTTGCATAAGATATGAAGGACTATAAGATGTCCGAGTATGAAAATATTTTACAAGACTGAAAAGAAAGATATCAAAGATACATTTATAGATAGTTGGAGAAACTGTCCACTACATTACCTTACAAATTTCTCCTTTTGGCCGCCAATATATTGTGACTTATAATTTGAGTCAAACATTGTGCCGGACCAATTGCATAGCAAATTGAGGCAGAATTATCAGCCTTTCACCAGAAAAGAAACAAGAGTCACTTCAATTTGCATATGGAATCATGTCCAGGAAACCCTAAGCCGGTAATATAGACAATGTAGATAGACTTGTATGATTAATACGTCATAGATTACATACAACCAAAACATAAAAAATAAATCTGCCCAATTTTTACTCAAGAAATTAACTGCATAAATTTCAGAATTAAAAAAAAAAAAAAGAAGAAGACAAAAACCCACCACAACTTGCTTAGCAAGAGTAAAATTGAATCAATTCCAGGGAGAAAAAATCAAAAATTCAAGAAGAACAAAAAATATAACATACATTGAAATATAATTTCATAAACAATTGATCTAATTTTTTACAGAAAAATTGATGATTCTCATCGATCATCCAAGCCTCGGCATCATATATAGGAAAGAAACAAATGCATCTTTGAAGACACCAAACTAATTTATCAAAATATAAAAAAATTAATTAATGCAGGTTTCTCAAAAGAATCATCCCGAAATAAAACGTACGGAAGAAAAGGAGAGAGAAGAATAAACATGAAACCTGAAAAACCCACTTTTTTCACCATGCATGCGTGAAGAAATTGTTGCCTGACTATTGAAACAGAGTAATCAGAATGGGAAAAAAGTAGTGAGGATTCTGGGGGCATGGTAAGAAATCACAATGATGAGTTTTTTTTTCCTTCTCTATTTTGTGGGTAGGAGAGTGATTTTCGCGCCATGCAGACAGCTGAATTCTAAATATAAATAAATAACATTGGTACATTTGAAATAAATTTCAAATAAAAGTTTTGTGAGAATTTGGAATTTCATTTTCATATTTCATGGAAATTGAAATTTTGCTCAATTCAGTAATATATTTGGATCGGGACTTTAGCTGAAACCAATTATTGCTATTTTGGATAAATAAGATTTTTTTTATTCAAAAAAAAAATCTTATTTATCCAAAATAGCAATAAGATTTAAGAATTTGGAGAAAAAAATATGGCCTTGTATGGTTGTGTTTCCAATACCATTTTTCCACTTTCCAACTATTAGAAAAATGGGTTTATATTTGTTTCAAAAGTTTTGAGAGAAATGAAGTCATTTTCGATTTTTTCATTTTTTTATGGAAAATATTCTTTTGAAAACACAACCAAACAATTTTTCATTCCAATTACGCAAACCTAGGTAAAAATACACTACAATCACGCAAACCTATGTCAAAAATACATTTGAAAACCTATAACCAAACATATTCTCATTTTCAAACAAAAATTCAGACAACAAATCAAATATATTCTCAATTCTCACACGAAAATTAATAAAGTTTAAAAATTCATTTTTCAATACTAAACCGAAAATGGATTTGGAAATACATCCATACAAGCCCATATGTCTTCTGGAAAATGATATCATGTAATTTGGGAGACATTTTTAACTTTAAAAGTCTTGTCAATACTATTTTACGTGTGTTTTAAATATTTTTCATCAGTGTAAATTTGCTAATAATATTTTATGAGCAAATGGTGAGAATTACCCACTTGGGATAGGAGAGAGACTTTTTGACATGTAGATAAAAAATTATGTTTTCTACCCACTTTGGGGTTCTTTTACCACAATACTCTTGAGGCTTTAAATGCAAGCCTTTAAAGTAGGTAAGTTGTATTTCTCTCTCTTGTTAAATACATACATATATACGATTCTTCCCATTTGCTCTTCATTTTTTTTCTCTTCTTCTTTTTCTTCAAAAAATATCAAAAAGTTCTTTTTATGGTCTTTCGTAACCAAAATCATGCCCAATATTCGTGGCCAATTTTAAATAGGACACGATATCGTGCCTTAGTAAAAAATAGACCAGAATATCGTGCCTCAGTAAAAATTAGTATTCGTGCACAATATCATGCCCAATGTCTTTAGTATTTTTCACATCAAGACCACCCTCCTCACTCATTTTGTTTGTCGAAATAATTCCCAAATTTTTCTTAAATCTAATTAAAAAATCCAAATAAAACAATAATAATAATATTCACTCGTGATTCACTATATCTCAGTTTTAGGTTAGAAAGTCATTAAATTATCCAATCTTCTCACGAATATGGATAATCTTCAAACATATTAAAACTCCCATTAAGCGAAGATATGCACGTATATGTAAAACAGGCAACAATAAATAGCACGACACTCATTTAAAATTAGGTATGATATATCGTGTCTCAGTTAAAATTAGGTACGATTTATATCGTGCCTCAGTTAAAAATTAGGCACGATATATCGTGCCTTTTTTTATGTATATGTACATGGGTGGTTGGCACGATATAGGCACGATAGGACACGATATGGGTATACGATTTTATACGTAAGTGTGTATATTTGGGGGAAGTGTACACGATTTTCAAGGAATGCATTAATTGCATCAGTTTCAAAATTAAAAATCTTCAAATTAAAGGATGGACATTTTTGTCAAATTGGATAGAAAAGAGTTTTCTTATGTCTATGGATAGAAAAGAATATCCACTATCCATAATAGCTACTTAAAAAGTTCCCCCATATTTTATTGTAGTTGGTGTCTTGGTGAGGGTATTAAATGTATTTTTATTTTATATATTATAATGAAAACTTGGTATTTTGGAGAATAATAATTCTCTCAAAATAAAAGTGAGAAACACATTTTCGTCTTGAGAACAGAAATATTAGTGGGGGCCGACACTAAATAGTAATAAAATTTACAGTAAAAATATATTTTTTCTAAATAGATTGATAGTTTTTATCATAGGCCATTTTTTATCATAAAAATACATTACGTAAATGCACAAAGGCAACCCATAATGAAAATGAAACAAACTTTTGGGTTTTTACCCAGAGTCCCCTTCAGATTAGGATCATTCCTGGAAATAATGAATATCCCAGAGTTCGAATGAAATGTGAGATATGTGCCCCCAACTGGTGTAATAATACTCTGAGTCAACCAAAAAAAAAAGGAAAAGGAAAAGGTTGACGACTTCTAGCAATTTGTATCAAATATTTAAAGTAATATAAAAATTATTCTTTAATTCATATAGGAAAAATCAATTATCCTTTAAGGTTATTACATACAAAATTTAGTGCATTTTTTTTTTCACTTTTACTTCAGAGTTACATCTCATAAACATACTTTTGGTAAAGAAAATGTAAATGAAACTCTATAGAAATTCATATTTTTACAAAAGGTAGATAATCTCCCAGCACACAATTTTTAAAATAGGTTGGGAGGAGTGCAATGGAGGAGATCAAAGAAACCGAACGACTCATGGTTCAAACACTGATCAATACTATTGTAAAAGATGAACAATACCACTTGAGATACAAGACTCGTGGTTCCAAGCACACAAATCAAAAGAGAAAAAAAAGTTAAACCTACAAACTAAGAAAATAAATAAAAACATGCATATATAACAGTTTAATTTTACTTTATGTACATTTTTTTTTTTTAAGAACATTAAGTTGCACTTGGATGGGAAAAATTACTTGTGAATAGCGCCACCCTTCCCCCTTCCCCAATTTACTAAGGGCAAATAACTCATTTTAACTAAGACTAGTTGAATTTGATCAAAAACTCAAGGGAGGTGAATGCAATAACAAAAGTCACAAATATACCAACTTTTTTCCAACATAAAGTATGCATTCATGGATTAAATAATTTTCCTTTCATAAACCAAAATAACCTTGTAAGTTTGTAATACAAAAATGTGCTATTCACAACATATCTGAACTATTCTTAACATGATAAATGTCATATTCCTGCAACGAAAAGGCCGGGGCGATATAGAAAGTGGAAATGCCAGAGGAAAAAGAGAAAAATGAATTTTCGTGATTCTCTAACATTAACCAGACAAAAAGCCTCAAGAATGAAGGTGATTCTTCTAATGGGGACTAATTCAGTGAAACTGGGGCAGGGTGAGTTTTATGGCATTACATACTGTTGCAAGTGCTTGGTTCTCTTCTTGTTCTTCAACTTACGAAACGCACAAGATTCTATTTGTCTGATTCTTTCCCTGCTCACACCCATAAGCTCCCCAATTTCTTGCAATGTCTTCATTCTACCATCCTCTAGGCCAAATCTCCATTTTACGACTTGCTTTTCTCTCGGATTTAGACTGTCTAGAACCTTCGCCAAGTCCTGTTTCATAAACTGCTTGATAAGCAAGTCCTCTGATGTTTCTGCTTCGGGATCTGCAATCACGTCCTAGAAAAAAAAAAAAATAAAAAAAAAAAAGAAAGAACAAAGAGACAACGTAAGATGCATGGCAGTGAGTAGGCATAGTGGTGGAACTAATAGCGAGACAACTTTGATGTCAAGTGATTTTTGTTTTTAGGACATACTGAGGGTTTGAGGTCCTGGTTAATCCCGATTTTCTGGTCGAGGGATCTTGGAGCTTTGGGGTCAACATGACTGCAGAGAGCCGTTTCATTGAGAGCCCTGTTGCTTCAGCAACTTCTTCATCATCGGGAAGTCTACCGTTTTCACTGTACAGTTGCTTTCTTGCTTCCTTCACTCTATAAGTTGCCTCAACCATGTGAAACTGTCATACCAAGAAAAGCTGCAAATTAAGATCTGACGTGCCATTTTTTAAATTGGGATAATTGCAAAAACTAACCATGAGGTTTGGCCTAATTACAAAAAATCTAGTTATCTATAAAAAGACATATTCCCCTAAGGTTTGTATATACTTAACAAATACCCCCCTCTAAAATGGTGTAATTTGTAAAATAAAAACAAATATCACGGGAGTATTTGTAATTTTGAAAGATAGTTGGATTTTTTTTTGTTTTTGGTATTATTTGTAATTAACCCTTTTTAAATTTCATGATCTTCTTAGATTGTTACTCCCTTTAAAATAATAACTCCACGCAGCATCCGCAAAAAAAATAAATTTTCTTAAAACTGAGGTAATCACAAATATGTCTAGCAGAATTCTTACAGGCAGTCTAATTGTCCTGGACTGGTCGGAAAGAGATTTCCGCACTGCTTGTTTTATCCACCAGTGAGCATAGGTGGAGAACTTGAAACCTTTGTAGCATCAAATTTCTCTGCACCTCTGACAAGGCCTCGGCATCCTTCCTGGAGAAATACCGATAAGAACAAAAGAATAAGATGATGTTTCTATTGCTGTAAATACTTCAAGTTTGACAATCAAATGCTATGAGACAATGAATACCTGAACCAAATCTTGAAGATTCATTCCAGCTCCCTGGTAATTTTTTGCAATAGAAATAACTAGCCGTATGTTGCTCTTAATCATTTTATCCTTGCAGAGAATGCCATAATTTATTTGCTTCCTCAAGGTTCTCAGATCAACACCAGCAGCAGCAGCCCATTGGGAAAAAGTAGGCGGACCACCACAACGTTCTGTGAGCTCCTCCTGAAGTCTTTCCAACTTCAGTAGGACCTGCATTCATGGTGGATGTATATATTAAATGAAGAGCAGGAACATAAATCAGCTCAATGGGGTTAGACGGGTGGTCAACTGGGGAGGGGTACAAAATAGAAAAAGGAACTTCCAGTAATATTTGTCATGATTATCCTGCTCACATTCACCAGTGATAATAACTAAGTACAGTTTACCTCCAACAAAGGCGAAAGAAATGTAGATAAAACCAAATTGAGTAGTTCATTAATTGTAAAAAAAAGATTTAACGAACTGAACCAAAGGTTCTTTGAATAAAATAGATGATTAAATATATCAAGCAGAAGGGAATTTTTAATTTTCGTCAACTTAGCTCAACAAGACCACATGATAGTTACCAACAGTTTAACTGAATATTACTTTGTAGACAAGAAAACAAGCTTTACAATATTTTCTCAAACAGTTGGGAGCTTTGACTTGATGAAAATTCTCAACGTTTCATGGAATCTGAAACTATATCTGCTACTAGTCAAAAATCCACAACCTAAAGATGATGGTAAGATGCAGACTTCGCAAGAGATGAACATAGAAACACACTGGGAGGATTTTACAGACCACATCTAAAAGACAAAAGAAAGGGCTGAATCGCACAATTTGTCAAGATGCAACAATACATTGTGACTTAACAAGGAAAATTATGAAAAAGGATATGTTCACATTAAAAAAAAAACTCTGTTAAATGAGGGCAACTTTCCATTAACCCAACAATCAACATCTTGAGTTGATAAAATATATTCAATGTTTGACTATAAACACCGAGGCCCCTAGGAAGAGGGGGATAGAGAGAAAGAAGAAAATATAAAGGTAACACCAGTATGCAAAACCTTTTACTGCTGTGTTTAGTATGTTTCCAATAATAGAATAAGGTCCATAGAGTCAACAATATATAAATACTGGAAACAAAGAAAAGTATTAAAAGAAAAACAAAATGAATATGAAGCCAAATATATCTAGTCACCTGAATCCCTTCTGACAACACTTGTTCTTCTGAAGCAGTAAGTAGCCTAGAAGTACTTGTAGTTCCTCTTAAGTAACGGAGAGGGTCATTATAATCTACATCCTGTACAGAAGAGCGCTTTTTCCGGTTTGAAGAACCAGATTTCACAGACACAATGTTGGCTGCCGCCTTTTCTGCTGCTCTACTTCTCCTGGCTTTTCGCTCAGTTTGACGCTTTGATCTAACAGCTATACTCTTGGTGAGTTGTGCCTCGAGAAATTCAAGTTCCTCAGCACTGGGCTCCACATCATCAGATTCTGCAAGGGGGTCTGAAGCTGGATTAATTTCGCCCAACCCAATTTCAGCAACTTTAGGCTCTCTGACAACTACTCTTTCTGCAAGATGAGCAAGCTGACTTTTCTCAACCATTGAAGTATCTACTTCAGGTAAAATTCCTGTAGTAGTGCTATCAGGCTTTGTTGATTTATGATGGCTGACCATCATTGCTGCATCTTTTGCTACCTTGACTGCTGCCTTAGCTAAAGCAAGTGCTTCAGATGCAGCAGCAGTGATAACGGCTTCTTCACTTGTAAGAAGAGTCTCCTTATCAAAATTTGCTCCAAGGTTTACCTGCATGTACATTAAAGTTAACAATGATAGCCTAGCTTACTAGTTGTATCAAGAATTCTTTACGTACAAAAAAGCTACGAGTCATCTTTCTTAAACTGAGGTCCAAGGAAACGGAAGCTTAAGTGAAGAACTTTTTGGATATGTGTTCGTAGAATAAGTCATATTATTTGGAAATTTGGAGTTCAAGGTCCAGGGTGAAGAATAACTGGTGAAAGGAGAAGTTAGAATATAACTTCCAACCTAAGACCTGGAGTTTGATCGAATAGAAGTTGTGCATAATAGAAAGCAATCTCTTATTAGGGCTGACACATAAGGAAGTTCAGATTTAGTTAAAACTAAAACCATGCAGATTATTGACATCTCATGCTTATTGCCCATTTTGCTCTAAACACAAAAAATTAGCATTTCTCTTCCAACTGGACTTCGAGATAATCTGCTGAAAACACTCTTTGTGTCAGACCAAGTAGCCAATATTTAACAAATGTAATATTTTGATAGCCCGAACGTAGAATAAATTATAATACTACCTCAGAAGGGGGCCCAAATGCTCCAACATATGCCAATGGTTTGTTTTCAGCAATAGAAATTGGATGAGCATCTAAAGAAGGTAATTTCTCCAAGTCAAGCATTGTAGCTTTTGCTGTTGAAGTTGATGTTGCCCATGATCTATCAGCAGGAACTGAATTAGGAATAGCTTCTAACGGTGACAACTTTAGCTCCTCAAACTCGAGCATTGTAGTTGTTGCCGTCAATGTTGGTGCTGATGTAATAGATAAGATACATTGTGTCCGGAAATTGATAGAAACTCTATTCTTAGCTGCATTTAAGTAAATTATCAAAATTAAACCAGAGTACTATAAGCTTGAGTCTGCTATTGTCACTAAACTTCCACGCGCCACTGGGCTGAGTTACTATTGTTTAGAAGTTCTATGATGAGAACACAGTTTACTACTTTCTTGTATTGGAGGGAGAATTAATGGAAAAACCAAACAGATTAGGTGTACAACCACCTTAAGAACTTTCAAGGATAAGATACACTTGGTTTAAACAAATTAATAATTGAGACATAGGAAGCCAACTGTAATACTTTAGATAGTTAGATGTATAAAAAGAAACTATAGGTCCTAGACAATCACGCAGATCTAAAGGACAGATTTCAAATTTCTATAAAGTGCAAAAATGACTAGAACCACAACTGCAATGTCCCATACGTTTTTGGAGGAATGCCCGCAAGTGAACCTACATGTCCGGGGTCCGACCACATAGTAAAGACCAAGTGATTGAAAAGCTGTGCGGCTTATACATATTGAACTTCTTAAATAGGTGCTTATTTTCTTAGTACTGTGAGATTCATTTTGCACGTTACTTTTTGCATTTCTGTTGTATGCATGGCATGTACAAATGCCTATACTGATTTGAAGTACGGTTGAGGGTCTCTGGACCAAGCTGAAGAATTGGGAAAACACAGTTTTCTAAATTTTATGTATTGTATTCAATAAAAAAACATATTTACCACACATTTAGATGGTCTTTCTGTTCTCTCTTATGATTTCCGAGTGCAGGTAATAAAACATCAGTTTCAAAGATGCCGGGATCTTATTCAGTTACTCCCCAAGTAAAATGAAATAATTCAGGGTAATTTATGTCAGAACACAATGTGCTATATACTTTCTAGCGGTAAATACTTCTAAACTACCTAGGCTTGGAACAAAAAAAATTGTTAGATGCTGAGACTACAAAGCAATAAAAAGATAAAAAGAGATATGTGAATTCACCAGGTTGACACAAAATTTAACTTATTCCACTACCAAAATTTATAGACTGAAAAGTCACACACCAAAAGAAAAGAGAAAACAGAAATCAAAATCTTAAATCTTGATTCCCAGGAAAGAACACCCTACACCAGAAATTCCTCACTAACCAGATTTTTATAGATTGAAAGTATCATAACCAGATGACTGAAAAAAAAAATACTATTCAAATGAAAATGAAGACCACATAATCAACTCAATTAAACATATCCATTTTTCCTTCCACTCTCTCACACACATACACAAAAAAAAAAGGAAAAAGAAAAAGAAAAAGAAAAAAGAATGCAGCATTATCAACAATGCAACTCTTCCAAATCCCACAAAACATACTGATCATTATACTTTAAAACACATTCACAAAAATAAAACCAAACATATTGTACATTCTCCAAAAAATTCACTCCAACCTGAAATATTTCAAAACATACTAATCATTACACTTTCAAACACTTCTTAAAAATAAAGCCAAACATACTACACAAGCATCTCCCCATCTCCAAGAACACCCAAAACAAACCCAAACATAGTCAATTCAATTTCCAGATCAAAATACAAACACATAAAAATGCACATGTATCACACAAACTCACACACAGAGAGAAATGACTTACAGGAGTTCACAAAAGCATGGCTCTGGGACTTGAAGTTAACTGCAAAAGTGTCCGGCGAGCACTTGAATTGTGGCAACAGGCACGACATCCTTCCAATATACTCATTCACATAAACACATAAATATACTTCCAATCATCTTCTTCTACAAAATTCTATGCTTTATTTTCTTATGAAGAGCTCTCTACTGATTACTAGTCAATGGAGCAACACTATTTTACTAAAACATTGAGTTACAGAAAGAGAAGAGTTCATGGATACAAAGAACTTGGAGAAGTCACTGAAAATACATGTATGTGTTGTAGAGATAGAGAGAAAGAAAGAGAGTTTGAATGGCAGAAAGGGATAAATAAAAGGATAAGAGAAATTGCAATTTGCTCGATGAATTGAGGATGAGAGGAAGACAACAATCATAAGTTCCAATTCCACCCCTCTCTCTTGTTATTTTAATGGGCTTTTTGTGAGTCTCTTGGGCTATTAGTTTGTGTATCCCATATTATAACTCCATGAGATTTTGGGCCTCAAGCCCGTCCAAGTTTTGGTTTCTGCTCCCCTGGGCCTTTCTGACGAAGTTATGGACTATTGGATTAGTAAATTGCATCCGTCAATTATTTATGGGAAAAGGACATAAATGCCCCATTTTCCATACCCAATCCCCGCACAACGTCCATTTCCGCTTATTTTGGACAAAAATACAATTTTCGCTGAATTTGGACAAAAATACCCATTTTCCGCTGATTTTTGACAAAAATACCCATTTTCCGCTGATTTTTGCGTTGGTTTCTTTTTGTTTTTTTTGTTTTTCAAACATGTTTGTTGTTTTTTCTTTGTTGTTTCATACCTGTTTCATTTATGTTTCTTATATGTTTCACTTAGCTAACTTTCATTGAATTCCACAGTTGCATAGAGAAAATCTCAGTTGTGTTATGCCACAATGGACAATGGGAAGAACATAGAAAGTATACCAACTTTGAAATAACAAGAATATCGATTCCAATGGATCGCACATTCAAGACCCTAAACGAAATATTGGAACAACAAATTCAATTCATAAATTTTGAGCTTACTTGTCCATCATCGGCTCACGAGAAATGAACATAACTCCACTCCTTTGTCGGACAAAAAATACTTTGTATTGACTTCCAACATCGTAGAATTATTGAATGCATCAACTGTAGTAGGGAAAGACTTACTAGTAACAACTTTGTTAGAGTACGTGAGATCTTTAGTTTAAGATTAGATATGCATACATCGAAATGAAGCAAAGATCAACATTTACAAGGATGAAAAAAAAAACTGAAGAGTATATGGGGAAAAACTACACTATTTCTCTAAATTTAAAAGCAATTTACTATAACCTTTTATCACATGATCCGTTGTTTCACAATTGTTTCTTACATGTTTCATTTATATTTCTTACATGTTTCAACTGATTACATCATCATTAAGATTTACATAACAACAATTCTCTAAATTCATTAGGAAGTGGAGGTAGAAACTCAATGTCGTTGTCATTGTCATCACCATTTTGCAGCTTCTGTTAGATAAATGTTTTTATCAAGATTTTGATGATTATGTTTAAATGAGTTTTTATACCAAAACAATGTTAATAAATGTTGTCCAAATACTCCTAAATGATTTAAAATGTTTTTGCTAATTTTTGGAGTATTTCTTAGAGTTTATTTTTCGATAAAAATGGACAACACTTTTGATGGTTTTGTTTAAATTGGTTTTTACACCAAAACTATGTTTATAAATGTTGTCAAAATACTCCCAAGTGATTTAAAATGTTTTTACTAATTTTTTGGAGTATTTCTTGAAGTTTATTTTTGATAAAAATTGGACAACATTTTTGGAGGTCGACCGGTCGCCCAAAGCGTCGCCAGACGAAGAGTGCGATACGAAATGAAACAGAACATTCGAACTCTTAAAAAAAGAGAGGGGACGGAGGGGAGGCCGACCGGCCACACCCTAGGCGACTGTCGCCGCACTCTCCCGTCGACCGATCGGCCGACCCCCCTGACGACATGTACCTGGATCGCACTTTCTTTTTCAAACGTTCGAAATCTTAAATAGGGCAACCGGTCGCCCTATGTTATTTTGTGACAACAAAATTATACCATTTGAATTCTTTGACAACAAGATTTACTTTTCATTTTTGTACAATATTTCTACATCTTGTGATCCTCTTTTTGTAGACAAAAGTGAAGAAGAATGAGCCTATGTTGGGAGCCTATGTTGGTGAAGACTTCCCTATAAATAGAGGATGAATTGAAGACACAAGATACAACAACACAAGCAAATTCACAACAAGAAATCTGCAAATTTCCAAGCTTTCATATTCAACACTCTTATTGTATTTATAGCCTAAGTATTTCACTTTCACATCTTGAGGTCTAGGCTTTATTTCTTGATTACACTTGCACTCAAATTGTAATATTCATTATTGAGTTGTAATCTTGATTTTTGTCATCATTCAACACAAGACATCCTTGTGAGTATTCTTGTGGAAAGAATACACTTGGGTGATCTAGGTGATAGGTGTTTCAAGAGTGTGGTGCTCTTGAGGTATTGAAGAATTTGGTATTCTTCAAGGTTGAAGATTGTGGTAATCTTCACAAGGTGCCGTTGGAGATTATGGTAATCTTCAAGAGAGATTGTGGTAATCTCAAAGGTGGTGTTGTAGAAGAGTGTGGCGCTCTTCAAGGTGATGTTGTAAGGTGTTGTATTAATTTTGGAAATTAATAAAATCTTTTTTTTCTTTTTGAAATCCATCCCGGAGATACTGGGGTGGTAGAGGATTAGGCTCTAGGTGGGTTGAACCTCTATAAATCGACGCGTGTTGTTTACATTCCGCACCTTTATTATTGTCTTGGCGTAATTGATTCGAAAAAGAGGGCGAAATCGAAAAGATGGAGATAATCTATTCACCCCCCTCTAGATTATCGTAGCCACTTGGACTTACAAGTGGTATCAAAGCCAAACTCTTTGGCAAGCTCATTCCACATTGCGAGTAAAGAGGAACGATCACCGGCTACGAATGAAGTCTACCTTACCGGCGCCTCCACCACCAAGCCACCACTATTTGATTCCAAAAATTATATATTTTGGAAAGAAAGAATGGAATGCTATCTACAAAGTTGCGGGTTCGATATTTGGAACACGGTCGTAAATGAAGAATCCATTCCGATGATGGACACACTACACACCTCCAAAGGCCTCAAAGAGCTCAATGATGAAGAGAAGAAAATCATCTCCCTAAATGGTAAAGCTCTTAATATTTTGTATTGTTCACTTACCATTTTGGAATATGATCATATTGTAGGAATTAAATCGGCACATGAAGTATGGAGAAAATTAGAAGAAGTATATGCAAATGAAAGGAGCCACTCAAAAGCATCTACTTCTCAAATGGATACAAACCCAACTTGGGATGAGCTTCCTACAACTTCCAACGTCGATGAAAACGAACGATGTCTTATGGGCTTCGAAGAAGAAAACGAGGTAAGTTCAAAACCCTCCACTTCTTATGATAATGAATTACAAAATGATTATAGTGATTTGCAAAATGATTTTGATGAACTTCAAAATGAATTCCAAAGCTTACTTGTTAAATACAAAAATTTGAAAAAGGAATTCAATATTTTGAAAATTGATAAGGATAATTTATTTTCCTCTTATGAATCACTTTCATGTGATCACACCACCACACTTGACAAGGTTAGAAACTTTGAGAAAGAAAATAGTACTCTTGTTGAGGATATTAATTGCATGAAAAATGATTTATCAAAATCAACTTGAGTACCGATAAAATGACCGATATTATTGATGTTCATAGTTGTGATAAATTGAAACAAGGACTTGATCATAAGCCTAGTGTTGTTAATTATGTGAAAAGAAATCAAGTCCCTATGCATGTTGGTCATTATGCTCCCAAAATTACTACGTGTTTTTATTGTGGTAAAACGGGTCACACGGTTAATACTTGTCGGGCTAGAAATAGCTCTAATTATTATTGGAGACCTAAAAGTCTCAAAGCTAATTCCAAAGGACCCAAACACTTGAGGGTACCACAAAATAATGTCATATTAGGTACCCAACGGAATAATAATCGAGGAAAATACATACCGCCAAGAAGACATCAAATGACCATTTCATTTGATCAAAGGAGAAAACAACATCAAAATAAATTTCCAAGAGAAAGACACTATCAACAATGGGAAGGCCACAATGCTTGGAAATGGAGCAATTGGAGAAACCACCATCAACATGAAGATTTTCAAACGGGAAGATATCATCAACAATGGGAACGACACAACCCATGGAAATGGCGAAATTGGTAAACCGTATCTCCCTATTTAAATATGCATTTTATTCTTTGCATGTTTTTATTTGTGTCTTTATTGCAAATATGAGTTTTCATATTTTTAAAATTTAGGTCTTCAATATATTTGTGAGTTTCAAAATATTTTTGAAAAGAAGACCTTGCATGATGTTTCTAAAACTCTTGTGCATTTAATTAGACTTATGTGGTTTATTATCTCCTATGTAGTTATATAGCATAAGCACATTTATGATATCTCTTATTGCTTAGCCTACACTTGTATCATTATGTTTGTGCAAAACGTGTTTAAGAATTGTGTAGACATATATATTTTCATCAATGGTTATTTTCTCAAGAGAGGACCATAAACTATCGAGGTACGCTCATCATTGTTATTCATCTCATAGACTCGATACATGTTGTGTCATATGCCTATGTGCTTATTTTATACAAGTGCCATTAAGAGGATGTTTTGATTTTTGAGAAGGCATTATTTAACATAGCTTGTTTTATCCAAGATTTGTAAAGGATTATATTTTGTTTTGATAAAACAATTGATCTACTAAGTTATGCATTTTATTGCACTTATAAATGCCACTATTCTTGGATACTTATGTCTAACCTCTTGTTCATATGATTCTTGTAAATGAGATCTCAACTATGTGCTCTCTTATTGTCAAATTTCAAAAGAGACCTTATGTAGCTTTCTTAAGCTTATTTGACCTTGAATGATTTATTAAACTCTCTTGATGATGCATAGTATGTGGTGCTTAAAATAGTGTATCTATTATTCGATATTACTATGCTCGTGTGCAAAATATCTTGTTAAGATTTTGCAGAAATTTATGATATTTCGCAACAAGTTTGATGAACAAGACAAGGTTAGTAGCTCAATGATATTGTCAAGAAGAAGGTAATGATTTTGCACTCATAGCACATTTAGAAGTTATTTGCACTTTACTTGCCCATTCTTGTTTTGAGAAAATTTCAAGCTTTACCAAATGGATGTTAAATCCAATTTTCTAAATGGTTTTATTCAAATAGAAGTCTATCGGAGTTTAAAATTTTAGGCCAAATGATTTTTATAAAAGGCCTTGTACGGTTGATACAAGTACCCCGTAGATGGTTTGATAGACTTAGCCATTTTTGCAAAATAATTTTACAAAAGGTAAAGTTGATACTACACTTCTTGTTTTGAAAAAGGGCAAGGTTGTTTACTTGTGCAAATTTATGTTTATAATATTTTTGGTGCTACTAATGAATATTTGTGCAAGATATTTTTCCAAGTCAATGCAAGGTGAACCTAAGATGATCATGATGAGGGAAACTCAAATTTGATCATTGGAATGCCAAGAAGGTGATTATATTCCACACTCAAAAGAAGAAGTGAGACATTGAAGAAGAAAGAACTATTTCAACCTATATGGCTACAAATGCGAAAATTGACAAAAGGTTGAAGTAGGCATTGACAAACGAATTCGAGGTATGTTCATTCATTTATTATTCCTTAGACTCGACATTCTATATGCCTTATGTCTATATGCTCGACTTAAAACAATCCCAACGAATCTCTTTAAAGTGTCGTTAAAAGAAATTTTCAAATATTTGTAAGCCACTTCTTCTTATGACTTGTTTATCCAAAGTTTTAAAACATTATTATTTTTCGGGATAACAAGTCTGGTGATTACAATTTCTCAAAATATGGTTCGTCATATTCAAACTAAACATATTGAGATTCGAAATATTTTTCTAAGGGATTGCGTTTCTAAAACAAAAACTTGAGATGTGTTTAATTACGTCTCAAAGATAACTTGCGGATATTTGTTAATCGCCGAGTATTTTACCTCATTTCGAGCTTGACTTTGACATAATGTATATTGAATGAGGTCTACATTTGCATTTTACACGTTTTTAAAACTTAGGGGCAAAAAATCGAATTTTTGGTTCAAACCTCGGATTTTGGAAAACAGAATGAAAAATTGGTCCGACCGGGCAAGGTCGACGGCCGCCCATGACGCCGATGGCCGCCCATGCCCCCAACCGTCGACCATAGCAAAAATTTGGTTAAAAATGTTTATGTTCTCAAAGCATTTGCCATTTTGGTCGTTTGGGTTCATTTTTCGTCCCCTTCGCACTTTGCACACAAATTTCACTTCAAATTTGTTTTATTGCATACATTTCATATTTTGGACCTCATGAGGCTCGATTATCATCATCATTGCTCATCTTTACCGATTAAATGGTAAAAATTTTTCTCTTTTTTATCTCAATTGGGTTGAACCCTTGAGAATGTGCTTATATCTTGCTACTTTGATGAAATTCTTGTATTAATATGTTGTATATGATGATTGTTGATGGATGCATATTGTTGTATTGCAAACGGTGATGATTTTTTTTTGGCTTAAACGAATTACAAAGGCGTTATATTTCTTTTGTTTTATTCGACGCACGCCAAGTGTTCGACAAAATGTTTCAATGAAAAATTCATCACCTACATGATTCTCTCGATTTGAAAAGTCTTATAAGTTTATAGAGATCATGTTTTGTCAATCAAATAAGCTTTTGCAAATCACATGATTGACTTCTCCCTTATTATTTGGAATTTATGCTTTAATGATCAATATGCCGATAAATCGATTAAGTTGCACACTTTGATATAATTGTATGATGTTTTTATCGTGCTAACATTCTTTTTTATGATTCCAAAGGGGGAGAAACAGAAAAAACGCATAAACGCTCAAAGAAGCGGAAAATAGGCTTGCAAGAAAAGCTACAAGCTATGGCTATCAAAAGCCAAATTACTTAGTCCATTTGATGTATTGTGGACTTTTATACTTGACTAATGATGCTTTTGTGACAGGGGGAGCTTATAAGCTCATGATATTCAAGCTTAAGTTGTTAAAGCTAAGCTTTAAGCTTTTCGTTGTTGCTTGTATACTTGTTCTTGATATGCATATTGATAGGGGGAGCTTGTGCAAAAATGATTTTGAAAAATCTTTGCTCCTATCCTTGTGTGTTTGTACTTATGATAAATCTTGCTTATAATGGATTGATGTTTTAGATCGGAAAATTTGTTTTGTTTTAAAATCAACTTCCTAAAATTGTTTTGGTTTGTAATCATCAAAAAGGGGGAGTTTGTTAGATAAATGTTTTTATCAAGATTTTGATGATTATGTTTAAATGAGTTTTTATACCAAAACAATGTTAATAAATGTTGTCCAAATACTCCTAAATGATTTAAAATGTTTTTGCTAATTTTTGGAGTATTTCTTAGAGTTTATTTTTCGATAAAAATGGACAACACTTTTGATGGTTTTGTTTAAATTGGTTTTTACACCAAAACTATGTTTATAAATGTTGTCAAAATACTCCCAAGTGATTTAAAATGTTTTTACTAATTTTTTGGAGTATTTCTTGAAGTTTATTTTTGATAAAAATCGGACAACATTTTTGGAGGTCGACCGGTCGCCCAAAGCGTCGACCGGTACCTGAAGAGTGCGTATACGAAATAGAACATTCTGAACTCTTAAAAATGAAGAGGGGGATCGGTCAAGGGTGAGGCCGACCGGTCGCACCCTAGGGCGACCGGTCGCACTCCCCCGTCGACCGGTCGACCCCCCTGACGACATGTACCTGGATCGCACTTTCTTTTTCAAACGTTCGAAATCTTAAACTGGACAACCGGTCGCCCTATGTTATTTTGTGACAGCAAAATTATACCATTTGAATTCTTTTGACAAAGAAGATTTACTTTTCATTTTTGTACAATATTTCTACATCTTGTGATCCTCTTTTTGTAGACAAAAGTGAAGAAGAAGGAGCCTATGTTGGTGAAGACTTCCCTATAAATAGAGGATGAATTGAAGACACAAGATACAACAACACAAGCAAATTCACAACAAGAAATCGCAAATTTCCAAGCTTTCATATTCAACACTCTTGTTGTATTTATAGCTAAGTATTTCACTTTCACATCTTGAGGTCTAGGCTTTATTTCTTGATTACACTTGCACTCAAATTGTAATATTCATTATTGAGTTGTAATCTTGATTTTTGTCATCATTCAACACAAGACATCCTTGTGAGTATTCTTGTGGAAAGAATACACTTGGGTGATCTAGGTGATAGGTGTTTCAAGAGTGTGGTGCTCTTGAGGTATTGAAGAATTTGGTATTCTTCAAGGTTGAAGATTGTGGTAATCTTCACAAGGTGCCGTTGGAGATTGTGGTAATCTTCAAGAGAGATTGTGGTAATCTCAAATGTGGTGTTGTAGAAGAGTGTGGTGCTCTTCAAGGTGATGTTGTAAGGTGTTGTATTAATTTTAGAAATTAATAAAATCTTTTTTTTCTTTTTGAAATCCATCCCGGAGATACTGGGGTGGTAGAGGATTAGGCCCTAGGTGGGTTGAACCTCTATAAATCGACGCGTGTTGTTTACATTCCGCACCTTTATTATTGTCTTGGCGTAATTGATTCGAAAAAGAGGGCGAAATCGAAAAGATGGAGATAATCTATTCACCCCCTCTAGATTATCGTAGCCACTTGGACTTACATCTTCAACTTAGCATGATTGTGAAGCAGATGACTGAGCCTTGCTTGTTCATTCTCTATCTCAAACGCTTCGACGTCCATAGCCTTCCCACCAATAAAGTGCTCGGCATAACAAGCAACAAAAAATCCTACATTCAGTACAAAAGAAATAAAAAAAGATACACAGTCATATAGATAACACAACAAATCAAAAACAATAAAAAATAATAAATAAATGGAAAATACATAAAAGAACAAAAGAAACATAAAAGAAACAACTTCGAAACAACATCGAAACAAACAAAAAACTTCAAATCACAAAATAATAAAAGAACACAGAAAAATCATGCATAAGCAACACATCTTCGAAATAAACCGCGCAATCCGCCTGTAAAACCATACACATCTTCGACACCCCACCCACCCTCAGCATCTCCATAACCACCGCCGGCGTGGCGGAGAATCGCGCGATCGATTCCAATAAGCACAAAATCATATCATCCATCGCCGGAGATACTCTCAGTAGCCTCTTCGCCACCACCGCGATGTTGTCGGCGTGCTCCAATAGCCAGCCATGGCGGCCATCGACGCAGGAACACAATTGCGCCAACAAAAAATTCATGTACCCATTTGTTATAAACAAAAAGATTTGGGAATCAAAATAATTTTACATCACTATTAGGGTTTTCCCCTCAACCTCCGCTCTCTAATTTTCAGGAAATCAAACATATAATTCCCAAAAAAAAAAAGGAAGAAAACAGGAAGGAAAAAAAACAAAAAAAAAAGGTTTGAGGCTTTGAGCAAATAACGATCGGAGATTAGTAAATTCTCCACAGAAACATTACGGCTTCCAATCCTGGCCGTAGTTTTATAATCACTTTCAGATTTTTCTTTTTTCCTCTTCTCCGAAGATCTCGATCGAGCTTTTTCGGCGGGGGCCGTGGCATGAGAAAATAAATCTTACCGCGTTTGAGTTGGCGTCGGGCGGGCAACGACGATTTTGGGGCACATACTTTCTTCCGACGGCGGACGCGATTTCTTAAGGGCGTGTTTGGGGTGCGGTTTCATGATTTATCTTTGCTTTTACTCGGCCGCGATTTCTTCGACTCTGCCATTAGTATGGACTATTCGAATCATGTCGAGTGCCCCGAGAATGCAAGATATTTAATATGAATTGATAAAAATTAAAGGGGTGGATATATTTGGGAATTTTAGGATCGGATGGGGTAGATTAGTGATAGGGTGGTATTTTTTTGTTTTTTTCAAAAATCGGGGTATTTTGTGGTATTTCCTCATTATTTAATAGTATTATAAATTCATAAAAAGTTTAATTTGATATTAGCTTGTTATTTGTAGAATACTAGAATTTAAACATATGAATACTTAATAGATTTTTATATTATTCCTCCTTGTAAATATATATTTTCTTTTATAGTTCAAAATAATAAAAATTTGAAATTATTTTTTAAAAAGGTAATTGGTAAAATCATAAATATAAAGTATTTTTTTGAGTACATAAATATAAGTATTTAAACAATAAAGTAATTGTTAAAAAAATGACACAAAAACACTAAAAAACGAAAACCTTGCATATCCTTCTCTGTACACTCTCTCTCTCTCTCTCTCTCTCTCTCTGTGACTGTGTCTTTGTGACTGTGTCTTTGTCTGCCTCCGTCAATTTCAACTCAACCTCGTAAACTTCTCAGCTACCAAAACCCAACAAAAAACCAATGTCTACTCCGTCTGGGCTTTTCCGGGGATCTAGGGCACTGTTCGCCGCCGCCAGGTCCGCCACTCCGGTTGCCAAGACCAACATTTCTCCCTCCGCGGGCAAAAAGCCCACCAGCCCCGCCGCATCCGCCTCTTCGAAATCACCAAAGGTAGCAAAGGAAAAGAAGGCTTCAACCTCTGGGATAATGAAAGCGACGCCCGTATCGCTCACCCTGCAGAGCATAGTGGGTGCTCCAGAAGTTTCTCGTGTGGAAGCTGTTAAGAAAATTTGGGAATATATCAAGCTCCACAATCTCCAGGTATTGTTACCAGAATCTTTAGTTTTCGATTCTCCTATTCGCTTCTTTTCTGTTTTTGTTTAAATGGTAGATAAGCGTAAACGTAGAAAGTGGTTGTGTATGTGATGTTATTAGGGTTGTCTTGTTTGTAACGAATTGAACTTGAATTTCCTATTCTGCTGGGTTCCTCCCCCTCCCCTCCCCCAAACCCCTTTTTGGCTGTAAGGAATTTGTATATTGGAGTTTGAATGATGTATTTGCATGTAAAGCTATGTGTATTTCATGTGCTTTGGTCTCTTTTCTAAGTTTGTTTTGGAGTGGATGCGATAGTTGAACCTACTTGTTTAGTGGGATTGGGTGTTTTACTGTTTTATGAACATTTGCTTACTTCTTATTGTTGGTTGTTTGATAATGTGGCTATTCTAAATTTAATTACTGAACTCCACTTTGATTGAATACCTTGTTCTCATATTCACAGGAAACAATAGACTTAAAGGCACTCGCTTCAAAAGTACTTTTCATTGACCATTTCCCCTTTTTGACTTGTAAATGGCTAGCTTTAATATTCACTTTGCTCGGAGAAGGGCTGCCGTTCATACTTCTATTGACTTTGGACACGTAAAAGGAATTCATCAAACTTAAAACTCATTCTGTTCTTTCACCTTTGTGATTTTTACCCTAGTTTTGGTAGGTTATAGAGAAAAGGGTACATGATTTGTGAGAAATGAGATAGTGCTCCAGTAAGTAGGATGGTGGGAATGTTCCACTGAATCACTAGTTTGTGGCACCGTCTAGATTCCTACTCTATTCAACTCACTCTTCTTTGCTCTGCATCGATCAGATTGATATATTTATATTTTCATATATGTTCTCTCTTTGCTGTTTTCCTTTTTGCTTCTAAGATCTGAAATGAAATTTAGGTGCCTTCTTCTTGCCTTTTTAGGTCAATATGGTTCTGGGATTTCGGGAAAAGGGGAAGGGAGGGTGAGACAAAAATTAGATGCTGCTTTACTTATGCTGTTATATTCAACTAAAATCACGATACAATTCAAGAATAAATTTGCAAGGGATATGCTAATCTGTAAACATGTCTTTGTTTAGCCTCCTTTCAAGCTCTGACCACTTGTGTTTGATAAAAGTTACCATCATTTTTTGTTTCCTTGTTTGTTAATTTCATGTTACGTTATGAAACTTGCAAAGTATAAGATGCCCTTTCTTTACTTCTTTTATGCAGTACTCTAAAAGGAAGAAAATTTGTACATCAGTCATCAGTCATTAATTTGTATGTGAGTTGTACAGAAAGAACATGAAACTGGAATGTGTTACATGAGCCAAGCTTTACATGGTTTTCAGCTAGTTCCATTTATGCATGACCTTTGAATTACACATCACATGTAGTTTCTTGTAACTTGTTCGTTTGAACAAATTTTGAGAGAACAGTTTAGTTAATATTGCAATAGTCTGGAGACATGTCTGCCAGCATGGACACAGATATTTCAACATTTTAGTGTATTCTCTATGTAGAAGTGCACTATAATTATACCTTTGTCCTTCTTCCCGTCATTATGACCAAGCAATTGGGTTCAATGGACTCCTTTTTGGGTGTTATTCATCCTCGCCAAATGCAGCATACAGATCTGCAGTGTATTGGATCTCTTTGTGTTCTCCTCCCTGCTTCTTCCTTACCCAGTGTGTCAGTTTGAAGTCAATTGGTAACCTGTTTTTCTTCTAGAAGTTGTATATTCTTCAACTTTTTTACATCTCCTTATGAGTTGATTCTGCCTAATTAACTATATCCAATGTGTAGGCAGAACGTCTAAATTAAACCAGCAGTAGTTCTCAAATTTAATTTCATTGACACATTTGTTTCAATTTTGTTTCCTATCCCTTTTTTTTTTTTTTTTTTTTTTTTTTTGGGGGTTGAGGGTGTTTGCGGTTTGGGTGGGGGGTAAAATTAGATTATTTGATGCATATTTATCTGAGACCCTAACTGAACTGATCAGGTTCTAAATGTTTTATGAGATTATAAAGACTCAAGAAACATGTTTTAATCACACAAATTAGTGTGGCTTAGGGGTTGACCTGATGAGCCAGAATGCAGTGAAAATGAAAAAAAAATCTACTGCCTTGTTCAAAAAGATTAGGATCTGAGCGTTTCTGTGTGGCTAACAGTTGTATGTAAAGGAATTACGCCATGAATGTTACACTATCCCAGCTCATTCTCATTGTTCTTTTACATTCTTGGTCACTAATTTTGGAAAACATTTGCAAATTTTGTTTCAGTCAAGTAAACTCTGTTTTCTGTTCTACTTATTTCTCCTCTGAGGCATACAAACTGTATGTTTGGCAGTGTCATGAGAGAACCAATATGTTGTATATGCTCATCTTATAGCTGGAGAAACACAGGCATGCAAAGTGGACTTTATTGCATCTTACAGTTCAATACAATAACTCGCAATTTGATTTAGTCTGAGCCATTTTGATGAATGAACTCTTATATTTTGGGAAAGTAGAAGGAATGGAAACAAGTTCTCCATAGGATCCTTAAAACTTGCCCGTCCTTACTGGCTCATGCCAGAAGTTTTTGATGTAGTCACCCAAAATAAGTTAAAGTCTATCATGCAGTTAAAACTGGTGATGGCTATAGTTAGTAACACTCGCTACAGGTTGAATACAATTTTTTGTTACTTTGAACTTGCAGCCTTGTTTTAGTATTTATTTCATCTAGGCCCAACTGCCCAAGACATTTAACACGAGACAAGTCTCTTTAGAACTTTTGTCCATTCATACTGCATTGTGGGTTTGTCTATTTGGAATGTTGCTGCTGTACTTTTAACATGCTATTGTAAATGATGCATGTAGCCTGTTGAAAAGAATATGCTTATCGCCTGCAGTTCTACTAAATCGATACTTTTAAACATAGCATGTGACCCGGGTTTGGTGTATGAGTTCAGTCTCCGAAAAATATTATTCCTTTGTTGTTTCTTTTATCTTCCAAATTACATGGCATAAGAAACAGGACAATGACCTTTGGAATCTCATTATCCATTTTATCCTCAAGCTCCTTTTTTTCTTCACTTCACACTAAATTGGTCAAAATTCTTGTGCTTGATTGAGGCATTTGGCCTCTTGATGTGGACTGCAAAACATTTGCAACTAGTTTACTTAGTTTCAAAAGCCGACCGTTTGCTCATGCTCATTGATTGGTCTAATTTTTTGCCTTCACAGTATGTTTGGTAGTTTTACATCGGTTAGCACAAGCACGCATACATTCACAATTAGAATTCACTTTTCATTCCCTTTTTTTCAGTGGACTGATAACAGTGTTTGGATGTTTTTGCCTGCAGAACCCATCGGATAAGAGGGAGATCTTTTGTGATGCCAAGCTGAAGAAACTATTTAACGGAAAGGACAAAGTGGGGTTTCTAGAGATAGCGAAGCTGCTTTCTCCCCATTTCGTGAAGACTAATTAACGGGCGATTGAGTAGGCATGTTTAACTCTCTCTAAAACCTGGCTAAGGTGTTCGACACAAGTTTGTACGTATCCTATGTTTTGGGAATTCTGGTAACTTATGTTCCTAGCTTGACTTCATGTACAAAATGTAGGATGGGTTAATTTGTTTAGGACATTTGCTTGTCGTTTCATTTGCTCAAAAAGTGTAGGATGAGTTAAATTGTTTATGACATTTGCTTTTCGTTTCATTTCTTCTCTTCTCAATTATCGAGTATTTGAAAGCCTTCATCTTCTAGATAGAGAGATGAGAATTTTTAAGGCAGCTCTACAAATATATGTTTTCAGGATTGAGAATATATCTTTAGATGTTAATGATAACATATATTTTGAAATATATTCTGAATTCTTAATGTGAGACATTCCTAATGCTAAATGCCAATTAGGTTGCATTTGGGTGGGGGGATTTGAAAGTGGATTTGAGATGAGGGATTTGAAATCCTTAGCTAAATTCACACCCTTGTTTGGCTTATAAATCCAAATCAATAGATTTCTCTTTAAGTTTTAGTTGGTTTTTAAAGGTTTTAAAATCTCTCTCAAAACTAATTATTTGAAATTCATTCTTTACCTTTTTATGCACACTTGCACATTCAAACACATTTACTCTTTTTTTTGCGCGCACACACACACACATTTACTACTCTTACTGCACGCATTGCACATATACACACCGTACTACGATCTATGGATGGCAAAATCCCCACGGGGAACCATCCCCGTTGGTACCCGATTAAAATGGGGCGGGGAATCCCCGGTTAATTCGGGGATGGAAATTCCCCGATTATCTAGAAGTGGGGATGGGATGGGGATGGTATTTATATCTCCGTCCCATCCCCATCCCATTCCTTAATTTATATATTATTAACATTGCTTCTATTTATTATTAACATTACTTCTATTTATAATATTTTATTTTATTAATTATAAAAACTAAATCCTTAAGTCTTTATAAATTTACTTGTTCTCATTTTTATTTTAGAAATTAGGAATTTATGTTATTTTATTTATTTTAATTATTGGTTATTTTAAATAATTTATATTAAAAAATATTAATAAATAAAAAATGGGGAACCCAATGCCCCGCGGGATCCCGTTCCCCGAATGGGGATTACCCATCCCCGTATCAGATCCCCAAAGCGGAGAATGGTAAGAGGATGGTATTTGGGATGAGATTCTGGGATGGAGATGGTATATCCAATACCAGCCCCGTCCCCACCCATTGCCATCTCTCTCTCTCTCTCTCTCTCTCTCTCTCACACACACACACACACACACACATGGTGCACATACGCACCAAGTGCACGCACACACTACATACACAACACTCTCTCACACACGTTCCAACATCATAACTTTATAAATTTCATATTTTTATTAGTGTATAAATTATAATTATTTTAAAAATAATAAGATTATATCTTTTATTTTTATTTATTAAATATAATTAAGAAAATAATTAAAGCTTTTAATTTTTTTTATCAAGATTTTACAAATGATTTGAAGTTCTTAGACAAATCCACGTGATTCTAACAAGAAATGGATTTCAAATCAATATATTTGTATTTGAAATTCATTCATTTTTCAAATACATTGAATTTGAAATCCCTCAATCCAAACACACTCTTAATGTTTTGTTAATATTTTCTTTTTTTATTGCTGGATATAATAAAGTATAAAATTATTTATACATTTTAGTAAGTGATTGATACTTTAGAAAAATAAGAATACCATTATCACAAATGCAAGTGACAAAAGGTAAAATGGAAAAATAAAACCAAACAGAGCATCAAACAAAGTTTGAATTAATTCTTGCAAGGGGGGCTCTCTATCCTCGAAAAATCATTTTAATTCTCGTTTTTGGTCTCATTCAAAATAGAATCTCATTTCCGTGTCTATATCTGGGAAAGGGGAAGATTCCATACGAACATGTTTTTGCCCAAGCTTACTCAAATATTCAAATTATTGGTAAGAAAACTGAATCTGGTCAATTTTGGCTAGCACCACAGACAGCGATGACATGATATATAACTTGCTTTGAGCCTTTGACAGGAGAAAGAATGATAATTTATGAAATACCTTAACAGAACAGAAATCTGGTGCAGTTATTGTATAAATATTAAATCACGCTTTATCCTCAGACTACACAAGTTATTGCTTTTTGTTGAGTGCCTATATGTGCATTTTAGTTGAGGAGATGGTGTATCCATTGCTGAACCACTGCTGGAGAGCCATACCAGGGTCTCGTTTCATCATCAGAACCAACTGGCGAGTGGTACACTCCGTCCAGACTGACGTTTAGTGCACCTTCCAGATGTGCAGACATCTCCGGCACGACTCCATCGCCCCAAACATCTGCTTGCCCACAGACCTACGATGCACACATATTGGCAATATCATATATTGTGCTTCTCCCCAGGGGTCACTGATACAATTTAAGGGAAGCAAAATAGAAAATAGTGTATGTTACAAAAACTATCCCTGAAGTTTAGCCTAAATAGAAAACATTCCAGTTACCTTTCAAAATTGCATATACCCCCTTATAGGTATTACAAACACCCCATTGAGGTTTGTATTTTTTTTGTAATTAAACTGAACCTCAGTGTATTTTTGGTAATTTAACCCATGGAAAATATTGCCTTTTAAAGCATGTGGTAATAGAAAAAGAAAGCAATACCCAAAAAATGAGAATGAACTTATTGGCATTACGGAGATTTGAATGTAACAGAACCGACACTGTTTACCTGCTTATATCCTTGACCAACAAGTCGAGCTCGCAAGGTGGCAGATGCTGGTGTCGATGTATCAATGGCCGTCATTTCACCGACTGGTTGGTCAATTTCAACCATAACTGCAGAATTGTCATCATTGCTCGATCCAAGTAAACGAGCCCCTTGAATGTACCTGTCATATGCACCAATCAGCTCAGCCTTTTTGAGTTTTGGCGGACTGTCTGGTAATTAATTGAAATTCTTTGTCCCAGATGAGAATTGGAATTAAGAGTTCTGTTTTGCTTTACTTCCCAGTTTTCTTATTTTAGTTCTCTTTATGGCGCAAGCATATCACCAACCAATCAATCACCTTCTCGCTAGGCTCATAATATAAACACATGTAACCAATCACTCTACCTTTGCCCTATTGGATACCATATCAAGCCTGCAAGTATTGACCTTCATTGTCATCGTTTAACAAAACACATAACCACATTATCAGTTATGAAAAAACTAGAATTATAGAAGTGATTCTAAATGAAAGCATTGATGTCAAATAAAATCATAATCTGATCTGATAAACAAAGTATAGCCATAGAAAGGCCATTCTTGATGAAGATAACTACAAACAATAATAATATTCATTCTCTCCCTTGAAAGTAAAATGTATTTACACTCTAAATGGCATGGATTGACGTCAAACAAAGATCACACAGAGAAGACGTTTCATGCTGCTTTTGGACTTTGTGAAGCAACAGAAAAACCACCCTTGATGAAGAGGATTATTAAAATTATCCAAAATTACACCACATATATACCTTTTAATTTCTAACCAAATAAAGTAATCTCAAGTCCTCATAGATTCACTAAGTAGCTATATGCAATCCCATTACATGCACTTCACATATTAACTAGAATTGCCAAATACATCTCTCCTCAAGCTCACAGCATTCCGTACCTCTCTCTTAGTTCGAAGCTCTACAGTACTCACATTAACTGTCTTCAATAACTTCTCAACTATACAGAAGGTTTTGCACCATATTGATGATTCAACAGCTTTTAAGCCAACGTATGAATATCTTAAAGTTGAAATTATGTACTCCTAGTTGCTTCTTCTTTCTGGACAAGCATATGTATGATTCAAAATAATAAAAGTGGTTGATTTATTCACTTCAGGAAAAATAATGGCTGGAAATATCTTGGTCATTGATTAAATGGTACTTTTAATCCCATAATACTCTTTGCTGAACAGTTTTCTTTACCCAATAGTTCAAAAGTGTTCAGCAAATGCAGAAAAATCCAGGAGCCATCTAAGCATTTTCACTCTACAAGCTCACCCACCTCTGCAGAGAATATTGATGGATGAACACAAATTCAAGAAAATAACCCCACAGCTCCGTCTTTCCGAACAAATTGAAGGGGAAAAAGGAAAAAACAAAATGGATTAGTCGTAGCACATCCCTTGTTCTATTAGCTCAAAGCCTAAAGAGTAAGAATTTCATTTCTTGTATATTTATTTGCATGATAACCTAGACATGATTGACAATGTTGGAAAGTAAATATGTTTATTCACCTATTAAGTGGTCCGCCTCAAAACTCTTCAACAGCAAAGAGCATCAAAATTATTGCAATATATGGTCACACCGTCACGTGTAAATCTGTAAGGATGACAATTTACCTCCCTGCAATGCAGACGTATCTTAGGTCTGGGGTGTACACAGCTTTAGCACAATGCTTTTCGACATAATCCAAGAGGCCTCTAGTTTGATCTATGACTCCTGATACACCTTTAGGTGGTGCGCTGACATAAACAAAAGGAACACCTCTATCAAAATCCCACAAACCATAAGTCCATCAATTTAACAAATAAAAGCATTTTTTAACAAGTAACCAGGCAATGAAGGGAGTGAACCAAATATAATTTTAATTGGCAAGAGCTGATGCTGAAAAGACTTTACATACAGGTGCGGGGTTCCTAATGTCAACAATAAGGAAACATCAGATAGGCCAAATTCTTGCAAGTAAACACGGGCTAGCCATCCTCCTGCTGAGTGCCCAATCAAAGATAAGGTTGAACCTACACGAAAAGTGGCTTCATTATGGATGTAATGAGCCATGTCTAACACCTAAAAGTCCATTGATAAACTGTAGTTCCCACCTAACAGAAGTACTATGCCTTTTGTTCAGTTGTGGACAAATGAAATTCTAAAAGACAGAAAAAGCTGATAATATGATCCCAATTATAATTAAATGTCAATTCTTCAGGCATGTATGATGTATACATATATGTATTTACATAATACAGTGTCCACATTGAGTGTCTTGTACATCATCCAGTTTTCTTATATTTGCAATTTTCCCACACTAATTGGTCATGAGAATATCGAACATTTTTCTTGTAGTTATATCTATATATATATATATATAGAGAGAGGAGCAGAGTCATAGAGATACGGAGGTCCAGTTCCAGTAAGCAACTGCCTGTACCGGTCAGCTGGTGCAATCTTTGGCGTCTTTATACTGAAAAAAAAATCACTTTTTCGAACAACGAAATGTGTCTTTATACCCAAAAAAAATTCCTTTTTGGACAAATATACAACTGTTGAGAACAACTTTTGGATTCTTAAGTACCACTAACACTTCAAGAGAATGAAGATATGAATTAACAACGAGGCTTATCCTCTCTTTTGAAAATGAGTTTTCCCTTTTGTCTTTTATTTTGAGATCTTTACTTTCTAATTTTTTTAATGAAGTGTAACATTAAAAATTGTGTGTTTCAGCTTTCTATCTTGGAAGTGGATTTACACCACAATGCAGAAATCTAGCCTGTACTCATTTCTACTTTCATATAAAGTCTATACGTTGTGTTTTTCCAAAATTCTCATTGTAGAAGCCTTGATTGCCTGAATGGCACATTATACACAACTAGAAAATGAAAATTATGAAGGCTCATATAGGCATTTAAAACTGAATCATATTCCACGAAACACTGTTATGAAAATTGCAAGATAAAAAATAAAATAAAATAAAGGGCTAATTACAAAAACACCCCTGAGGTTTGGGCTAATTACAAAAAAACCCAGAGATGTTTTAAAATTACAAAAACATCCCTCAAGTTTGAATTTGTCTTAAAATTAAGGGGGTAAATGTAATATTTTTTATAGATGTCAAGGGGGTCTTTGAAATGTTTTTTGCTTCTGAAAGGGAAAATGTAAGACAAAATCAAAACCTCAATGGGGTTTTTGTAATTTTTAAAAATCTTTGGGTTTTATTGTAATTAGCCCGAACCTCAGGGCTTTTTTGTAATTGTCCCTAAAATAAAAGATAAAGAACCTTGAGCCAATTCCTTTGCCTCATTCACTGCTTCTTCAACCCTCTCAAGATACCTGCCATAAAATACAACAAACATGAATACTATGACACGATAGCAAGAGATACAAAAGAGGTTAAATACACTAACCCCTTATACTCTTCTTGAGTATTACTTCCCAGTTCCCCCTATACTTTCAATTGTGTCACTTTACTACCCCTTTGTACTCTAGTGTTGTCTCACTTCAACCTTTATATTCTCATTGTCTTACTTTACATTCCTGCACTCTCTAAACAAAAAATGATTTCCCCTACCTATCTTTTAGTAAAATTAATTTGAAATATTCTAAAATTAATAAACTTGTATTTATATTCTAATAGTACTACTGCTACCAACTTAATTAATTAACCCTTATTTGAAATTTTATTGTACTTATATTTTATGGGTAATTGTTTATGAACATAGTTCCTATAGAGTTTCCTTGTTAATATTTTTATTAGCAAATACCTTTTAATAATAAATTTACTCATCATACATATAAATATTTTTAAATAATATTTTGTTAAATACGTAAAATATTAGTAATATATTTCTCATTAATCAAGAAATTACAGAAATAAAATCAATAAAAAATGTTATCTTTAGATTTAATTCAATACTATTCAATGAACTATTAATAGTCGAAGTATCAAAATTTATAGATACCATGTTAAATTTAAAGAAGAAAACATAGTGATTTAAGTATTTAATTTTATTACTATTAATTGATTAACGACTATCTTAGGTTACCATAGTTTCCCTGAACTTATGATAATTCCATTAATAATAAAAACTTATTACTAATATTTTTTGTACTGAATATTTTTTTTAGAAATATATTATTTATTTTTTAAATTATAATAGCAGAAGTCTATAAGTAAGCAATAAGAATTGTCCTACTATATGCTAAATTAAATAGAAACTATGTCAAATAAAATAATAACTATGAAAATTTCAGTGCAATATAAACTTAAATAAATTTGCCGAGTAAATTAATCAAGTTGAAAATTTTATTAGAATATACATACAAGTATATTAAAATATTTTCAAACAATTAGATATTAGTTTTAAAGAGTAATAAGAATTTTCAGGGGAAAAAATAGTAATAAGCATTTTTCAGGGAGGAAAAAAATAGTAATAAGCACATTGAGATAATGTGAGTAGGGCTGAAAAACAAACCAAGCTACTCGATACTCGATTTGAGATCGATCCTTAAAAGCTTGTTTGAGCTCGGTTCATTAACATAACAAATCAAGCTAGAATGTGTTCGATAAGACGTAAAGTTCGGCTCAAGTTCGAATCGATTAGTAAAAAAAAATGTCTAAAAATATCAAGCTACTCGAGCTCAATTCGTGTTCGGCTCGACTAAAGTTCGTTTGAGCTCGATTCGATTAATAATCAAACCAAACTCAAAAACAACTTTTGAAGCTCGATCAAAATTCAAACAAGCTTGAAAAGTACTACGCTCGGTTCGACCGGACTCAGACAAGTTTACACCCTAAATGTGAGTGATGAGAGAGGACAAGAGACTGAGGGTTCGAGAGAGAATGAGACTACCAAGCGAGAAATTAAGACCATTGAAATAAGGAGACAAAGTAAAATCAACCCTAAAATTACCAATCCAGCACCGGTCGGGGGCGGAGAGTGCCTCGCCAGTAATTTGAGTCGAGCAAGCCAGCAGCATTTCTCAGCCAATCGATTCTGGAAACCTTAGCGACCACAGATGGCACCCCATAATCACTCAAAATTAGTGCTAATTTCTGGTAATCATTTGTATTATTCCCCAATCCCTGCAAGTAACAAAAAACCACTCACTGCGTTTGACGAGAATTATCAGAAATCAACAATGCATTTAGAAATTGGAAAGCAACAGAAGAGGAGAGAGAAGATTAATTAACTGGAAGAATGACAGCAGGGCGGTAGGTGGTGGAAATGGTGTGCGGGGAAGATATTGAGTCGCTCTTAGAGACTGTGGTACTGCAACGGCAGCAGCGGCGCCTTGATGATAGTGAGAGTTTGAGTTGAGATGGTGGAAAAAGTGGCGGCGAAGCCAAAGCCACGGCCATCTTCTTCCACCGCCCTAATATCAGCCACCGGTGTTAGTGGCTGTGGTTAATGTCCAGTGACTTGGGAGTACATTTTGCCACGTTTTATTGATAAGCAGCGTAAATTTTAACAGAGATCGTTAACATTTTTTATTCTTTTTTGATGTATTTATAATCCGTTACACGACAAGAAGTTTTGAATGAAAATTAAAAAATATATAACTTTTTTGTAACTTTATTCAATTAATCTTTTTACAATAAGTTTTTACAAAGTAAAGTATTAATTTGAAACGTCTAAAAAAATTGGAGTATCTAAAAAAGAGAATGGAGGAATAATTATTGAAAATGACTCAGAAAGGGAAAATTAAATTGATGGTTCATTTCTTTGTTTGCAATGCCCTTTGTTATATTACTGGACACATTACAATTTACAAATAACGTCATGAAAAGACAATCGAATAATTACTAAAGTCTTACACGAGGTCTGTTTTATTTATAAAAAAATATCTTTTACATAGTTATAGATTATTAATACTCTTTTAATATTTTTTTTATTTTATGAAATGAAACTTATTATATACATCATTTGTATAGTAGGTTTTCCCCATATATTTTTATTGATTAAATTTCAAAAAGCATTTTTAATACCTTTAAAATATATTTTTAATTTATAAATATAAATAAATATTTTTATAAGCATAGAGGTAGATTTATTAAATAACCGAAGATAAATGAGTCCATCCACATGAGAAAATGAGCTAAAGAAAGCACACTTTTGGAAAGGGAGAGACCTTCGTACTAATAGGTTTTTGTGTGTTGGTTTTTTTTTTTCCAAAGCATTTTTAGAAATATGGAAGGCACACATTGACTCCACTTTTATAAAGCTTGGTAGCCACATAATCTTTTTGACAAAATTTATTTTTAATTTTCCTTCCAAATCGACAAATTGAACATTGAACTCATTAATTATTATACATCCGACTTTCAAAACAGGCTATGTTGGGAAAAATATTTTTCGGTTGGACTTCACTGGCATGTCTTGATGACTTGGTTGGGTTTTACGTGTTCTGTGAGCAAAAGAGGCACACCATCAACTCCAAATGTTGATGTATTGTATTAAAAAATCTGAAAAACTCAAAGTTAAGAGAGAATTTGTGTAAATTTCATTATATGAAAAGCATGAATGAAGAAAAGCATGATTATTTTGCATACATTTATACCCATCCGATCACACTTTTTGGAGTGTGTGTGCATGTGCACTTCTAACTAATGAACAAATTAGAGATAAACATTTTTCAAAAACAATATTTGAATTTTTATAAAATAAAAAATGTAAAGAAGAAATCGTAAAAACAGAACAATAACACCAAAATGCGATTTTGTAACTATTTTTCACCCCCTTCAAGTTAGGCGTGTAGTCAAAAAATCACGAAGGCCTAACTTGGACAGAGACCAAGAAAGTGAAGATGTTGCGGAACCAAGAGGGAATTCGTGAAGACGTGGAAGTTGGAACGATTCGAGAGTAAACATGTCGAAATGGTAAATGTGCACTATTTTTTAATGAAAAAAAGATATTTTTGACAAAATTTATTTTTAATTTTCTTTGTATTTGTTGCCAAACAAGGTGACAATCGATGTCGAGATGTTTGGTGTGTTCGTGGAATCAACTCGGGATTAGCGGTAATGTGGATAGTGTAAATTTGGTTATCACACCAAAGTGTGATAGGGAGTGAGATGGGGAAGTGGAGATCCTTCTAACGGGCAATGTAAGTCCGCTTATGTAAAGTAAAGAAAAAAGTAAAAACGAAACAACACACTGGAGCTCACAATGCGGTGCTCAGCAAGTGCCCGACTAACTCGACAGAGACCAAGAAAGGCCTCAAGAGGTAGGAAGCGGGGAAATAGTCGTTTGTTTCTTTGTTTTCCAAGAAAGGAGTGATCCACCAAGAAAGATGCAATACCCGTAATGGACTTACGGTGTATCGGGACACAAAGATACCCCAATCGGCATCGCTAAAAGCATGCACAAGAGAGAGAGTCCGATGCTCATGCAGCGGGATAAAAAATGCAAGAAAGGAAGAAGGGGTCCCTTTGAGGTATTTGACAACATCGCATGCAAGAGAGAGCCGCGTGGCCCCTGGGATAAAAATGGTGAGTGGATGGATTGTTGATTTAACATCGACGCCCCGAGTGGTGAGTGGAGTTGTTGAATGGCGAGTTGTTGAAAGAGATGTCGGGCCAAGTGAAGTTAAGATACAAAAGCCATCCAATCAACCGACGATATTTTTCAGGCTCAGGCATAAGATCAGGGGAGGAAGTGAGCTTGATGCCAGGGGGGAATGGTGTGGTGGCAGGCTTACACCCAGTGAGACCAGTATCATCAAGAATATCCAATATGTACTTGCGTTGGTGAAGATATGTACCCTGAGAGCATCGAGCAATTTCAACACCAAGGAAGTATTTAGCAAAACCCAGATCTTTGATGGTAAAAAGACCATCGAGAAACTGTTTAAGAGCTCGAATATCCTCATCCTTAGAACCAGTTAATAAGACATCGTCCACATATACGAGAAGGGCCAAAAAACTGTCACCATGGGCCTTGACAAACAAACAATGATCATGAGAAGATTGGAGAAAACCAAACTCAAGAAGCTTCCCACAAAATTCAGAATTCCATTCCCGTGAAGCTTGCTTGAGTCCATAAAGACTCCGTTTAAGTAAACAAACCTGTCCGGGCTGGACACCAAGATATCCTTCCGGTGGCCGCATGTAAACCTCTTCGGATAAGTGGCCATGTAGGAAAGCGTTATTTATGTCCAATTGGTGCAAACCCCAACCCTTAAGAGTAGCTAAAGCAATGAAAAATCACACCGTAACGAGCTTCGCTACAGGTGAGAAACTGTCTATGAAATCAATGCCCGGTATTTGATCATATCCCTTTGCTACAAGGCGTGCCTTGTAGCGTTCGACACTGCCATCGGGGTTTCGCTTAATTTTATAGACCCATTTCGAACCAATGGCCCGTTTGCCAGGGGGCAAAGTAGTAAAAACCAAGTATCATTTTGTTCCAAAGCCCGTATTTCTTGTTGCATTTCCTCTACCCACCGTGCATCAGAATTTGCTTGAGCAAAAGTTCTAGGTTCTTGGGCATTATCCACATTAGCCAGAAAAGAAATATAGGAGGGAGTAAAAACAGGGGAAATAGAATAAGGAAAGGTGGTTAAGGGATAGGGATAACCTGAGGAACTTGGAGTAAGTGAAGCGGAGTGCACCGGGGGCAGGCTCTCAATGACCGTGTTCACAATAAAATCGTTTAACCAGAGGTCTTATGGCGATGCCTGTCACTGCGTCTAAGAGGCAAAGGTTGTGGAGAAATATGGGAGATCGTGGTTTGGGTAGAAGAAGACGCAGGGGCAGAAGTAGGAGGTGTTGGAAAGGTATCAGGAAGAAGAATGGAGGGTAGAGGAGTGTCTACAGTTTTGGGGGCGAAGAGCTGATAAGGAAATTGGGATTCCACAAAAGAGACATCCCTGGAGGTTAAAACTTGATGAGTATCCATATCAAAAAGTCTATATCCTTTTGTACCAGAAACATATCCAATAAACACACATTTACGGGCCCGCGGCATGAATTTATCTTTGAAAGGAGAGACATTAGTAGCATACGCAAGACAACCAAAGCATTTTAGCCCGTCAAAATCTGGAGATTTGTTATACAATATTTCAAAAGGGGTGCTCCAATTAAGAGAAGAGTTAGGGAGTCTATTGACGATATGGGTGGCAATAAGGATAGAATATGGCCAGAGATTATGAGGGATTTGGGATTGGAACATGAGGGCCCTAGCTACTTCGAGAAGATGTTTGTGCTTTTGTTCTACAACACCGTTTTGTTGTGGTGTGTACGGACAAGACCTATGATGAAGAATGCCATGAGAATTGAGAATATTTTGACAAGCCTGACTTATGAATTCTGTCCCGTTGTCGCTTCCAAGAGTTTTAACTTTGACGTAAAAACCGAGTGTGTACCATTGTCGAAAGGTTTGCGGTCGGGGAACTTGGGACTTGTGAGATAAGAGGTATGTCCAGGTTGCCCTGCTATAGTCATCAACTAGATTAAGGAGGTATGGTGTATTGGTTATGGAAGGAGAATTATAAGGTCCCCAGATGTCCACATGGACAAGTTCAAAAATGGTGGTGGAATGGATATGGCTTACAGGAAAAGGAAGGCGATGCTGTTTAGACAGATGGCACACATCACATGATTTTAAGGAAACAGACATATCAACATTGCACATAGATTTAAGAAAATCAATATGTTGTAACAACTTCATTGAGGCATGTCCAAATCGTTTGTGCCAAAGAGTAAAAGAAACATCTGAATGTGCATTGAAAACACTATCTGGTAAATGTGGATTAGGGGCAGAGGATAACAGAGAAGAAAAATTACAGTTAGAACTATTTTGATTGAAAACATAAAGCCTATTGAGAGTCTTGCCCACAACGTACACCTTATCACTCTCCAGGTCCTGAAAAACACAATGAGTAGAGAAAAAAATGCATTTCAGTTTATGAGTATGGGTGAGTTGTGCAATGGAAAGTAAATTGTATTTAAAAGAGGGCACAAGTAAAACATCAGTAAGGGTAAGCTTAGGTGTTAAGACCATTTGACCAGATTGAGAGACGGTTTTCAGTGTTCCATCAGGTAAACACACATTAACAGGAACATGAAGGGTTGTAATGTGTGTAAGGAGGTTAGGATTGGAACACATATGTTTACTGGCTCCTGTGTCTAATATCCAAGAATCCATGCCCAATTGCTCATGCAAAGTCAATGCAAAATGAATAGGAGTAGGAGAAGTGTTACCAGCAAAGTGAGCATAATTAAAATTGTTGTCCGTATTGCTGGTTTGGCCCAACATCTTCCCTGACATGAACTTCATAATTTCCTGCTGAATAAGGTTGCTGATATCACCAGATTCAGTCCGCGATCCTTCCAGTTCTGAACCATTTGGTATCCGTGATACAACTTCTGTACCAACCATATGAGCTGTGTGTTCCCTCGCCTTCTGCTCTTTCAGTTTCTTCCACCAATCCGGATACCCGTGCAATTTAAAGCACTCAGTAACATCATGCCCAGTACCCTGACAGTGTTCACACTTGAGCTTAGCTTTTTCCTCCTTAGTTCTCCGTGGTGTACCTCTGTTATTGGACCAGTTAGGAGAGAAACCTCCAGATTTAGCTGGAAAACTAGTCTTGCTCAACATGGCACTGTTATCAATTGGATCTCCCAAGCCTACTTGAATACTTCTTTGTCTTTCAACTCTCAGAATCATAGTATAAGCTTTGTTTAGAGTGGGTAGTGGATCGAGTAGTAGAACTTGACTCCTCACATTGTCAAAACTATCATTCAGACCCATTAAGAATTGCATCAGCTTCGCTTTCATGTCTCTGTCAGCTAATTGCTTACTAGCACCACAAGTGCAAATAGGCAACGGATCGAGGCTTCCAAGTTCATCCCATAATTTTTTCAGTTTGGTAAAATATAGCATCACATACATGTTACCCTGGCTAATATTAGCTATCTCCTTCTGTAATTGGTACAAAAGAGGACCATTACATTCCCCAAATCGCTCTGCTAAGTCATCCCATAAATCCTTAGCCGATTCAGCGTAAATAAAGGCTTCTACTATATCTTTCAAAATTGAATTTAAAATCCAAGAGGTGACCATCCAATCGACCCTCTTCCAGTTTTCATAAGTAGGTGAATCAGGTGTGGGAGCATCAATTTTCCCATCAATGAAAGCAAGCTTAGTTTTGGCCCCTAAAGCAATTTTCATAGAACGACTCCATGGTAAATAGTTGTTACCTGTGAGGGGAGAGGTAACAAGTATGGCGCCAGGATGATCTGATGGATGGAGAAGAAATGGGTCTTCAACTTTAGCTTATGTAGCACCAGTATTTTCTCCCTTCTCCCCCGCAGCAAGAGCTGGCCAGACTCCCCTCGAAAAATTATTTTGGCCTCTCACCATGATCGAATTTTAGGCTCTGGATACCATGTACGAAGAGTTAAGAGAGAATTTGTGTAAATTTCATTATATCAGCATGAATGAAGAAAAGCATGACTGCATACATTTATACCCATCTGATCACACTTTTGGAGTGTGTGTGCATGTGCACTTCTAACTAACCGAACAAATTAGAGATAAACACGTGTCTCTGCTATGTAAAGAAGAAATCGTAAAAACAGAACAATAACACCAAAATGCGATTTTGTAACTATTCGTTCACCTTCGTACTAATAGGTTCCGTCCAAAGCCTATAGGCACACATTGACTCGGCCTAAGCTTGGTAGCCACATAATCTTTTTGACAAAATTTATTTTTAATTTTCCTTCCAAATCGTACTTCAGTTGCTGCTGACTTGCCAGGCTATGTTGCTGAGTCGGTTGGACTTCACTTGGCATGTCTTGATGACTTGGTTGGACGTGTTCCTGTGAGCAAAGAGGCACACATCAACTCCAAATGTTGATGTCTTTTGAGTGGTCTAACCATCAAGTCATTCTCGAATGGATGTGGCTTCTCTATAAATACGACAAGGGCGGTTAAGTCCCGTATTTTCCCAATAATTGTATCTTTTGCTCACACATCCATTATAAACAAGACCTCCTAATTTGCATTTAAAGTAACGAAATATACCTGCATATCATATATTTCTCCGTTTAGTTTTGAAAGAGAGATCTAGGCAACTATCTGTTCGTGAGAATTCAAGTGTGTTGTGTTACTATCTGAGTTTGTAGGCGACATATCTGTTGGAATTGAGCTTTGGTAAAATGGGTGTTGACCCAATTTTGACCAAATAATTAAGTGGTTTCCATTAGTGAAAAATAGAATTAAATTATTTGTAAAAATTCTACTAAGAGAGTAGATGAGAATAGCATTTGGAATTTCTAAAAACCAATTTCGGGTGAATGAGAAATTAATGCTAGAAGTTAGCCGCTTAATACAAGAAAATTGTATGGAAAATGGGAAATATGGGGAAGAAGAAATGCTCCATCCCACATAGGATAAAGAAGCAAAGTTTGCACACTATATTTATCCCAAGTTGGACTTATGGGTTTGGGCCCTTGGGGGCACCCAAGTTTTTAAAGGGGTGAGGACCTACATGCTTGTGGGTTTGGTTCAAAGCACACGCACGCGTGCCGCCGCTGGCTCGGCCCGGGGGATGTGGGCTTCAAGGCCCTTATTCTTTTTGGACCAAAAACCTTTAAAATAAATAGTTAATTAATTTTTTGTTAATTAATTAACGGATATCAACTGGGAAAGGGGTTCGCACCCGATCACGGGTGGACGCTGGTCGCAAGTCGTCGTCGGTCGAACTATACGCATTCGAGACGGGCGGTGCGACGCCTTGCGCCGTGCATCGGGTCGTGCGTTAGGCCGTAACTTTGTCATTTTGGTTCGCATCCACGCACGGGCAGGTGCACGGTTTGTGCGCCAGGTCGTGCGTCGATGCGAAGTGCAGAACAAATGCATATGTTCATTGTAAACATGTCTTTTCGAGTCAAAAGACATGATTTTCCATATGGGCACTTGCTTGCCTATATAACAGAAGCCCCTGCAGATGATTTGAGACACGAAATTCATAAATCACAAGCATAAAAATCGGTCATCTGCATATTGACATTCCCTCCTTCATACCTTGAAAGTCTAAACACTCTTAGTTCGCTGTGTTTCGGGTTTGCAAGTGTTGTAAACCTGAAACTGAAATAGTCGTTGTATCTTAGGGACGTACGTTGGAACCGTTAGCACTTGTATATGGGGTATTTTTGTCTTGCGGAGACTGAATCCAATTCAGGCCTCGACTAAAGCCTAAACACTCAAACACTTAGCCATTTCCGAAATAGAAACCAGACACACTTTTCCTAATAATCGCAAGACGAAAAACTTCGTTTCTGTTGAAGACGATGACATCAATATCGTTCACACCAATGGATGCTGCTCCTACTCACGGCGAAAATCCGCCCAAGTTCTCCGGCGCCGACTTCAAACGTTGGCAATAGAAGATGTTGTTTTACTTGACGACCTTGGGGCCGCCCCGTTTTCTGAAGGATGACCCCTACCATTGGAGATGAAGAAATCGACAACAACCGGAGAATCGCTGTGGATGCTTGGCATAACAACGATTTTCTGTGTCGAAACTATATTTTGAACGGGCTAGACGACACCCTCTATAACGTCTATAGCACGTTCAAAACATCCAAAGAATTGTGGGATTCTTTGGAGAAGAAGTACAAGACGGAAGATGTCGGCACAAAGAAATTTGTTGTCGGCAAATTCCTCGAGTACAAGATGGTTGACACCAAGATGGTGATCAACCAAGTCCAGGAGATTCAAATCATACTTCACTACTTAGTGTCCGAGGGGATGATTTTGAATGAATCTTTTCAAGTGGCTGCAATAATCGAGAAATTGCCGCCATTATGGAAGGATTTCAAGAATTACCTCAAGCACAAGCGCAAAGAGATGGGGCTTGAGGATCTGATTGTTCGGCTTCGGATCGAAGAAGACATCCAAAAATCAGATGTGAAATCCAGTAAATCTGGAATGGAGGCCAAGGCCAATCTTGCTGAATCGAGCACTAGCAATAAACGCAAGCACTCCGGGAAAGACAAGGGAAAGGCCAAAAAGTTCAAGGGTAATTGCTACAACTGTGGCAAATCGAACCACATGGCTAAAGATTGCTGACACCCGAAAAAGGGCAATCAAGGTGGCAACCAACAAGCCAGTGTGACGGAGGACAAGTCGGTTCCAATCGATATGTCGGAGCTCGATCTCACCGCCGTTGTGTTTGAAGCCAATATGGTGGATAACCCAAGGGAGTGGTGGATAGATACCGGGGCTACTCGTCACATTTGTGCCGATAAGGAGATGTTCTCCTCCTACACTCCGATAAATGGAAGGAAGCTTTTCATGGGAAATTCTTCGACTTCCAACATCGTGGGGCTTGGGAAGGTTGTGCTCAAAATGACTTCCGGAAAGGAGCTTACGCTTGTAGATGTGCTGCATATCCCGAACATCCACAAGAATTTGGTTTTCCGATCCTTTGCTTAGTAAGGCCGGGTTTAGACTAGTGTTTGAGTCCGACAAGTTAGTAATGACCAAGAATGGTTAGTTTTTTTGTAAGGGTTACCTTGATAAGGGCCTTTTTAAGATGTCTGTAATGTCTGTTTTCCGCCAAGAGGCGAAGAATAAAAATGTTACTTGTGTTTACTTGTTGGATTATTCTAATTTATGGCATGATAGATTAGGACACGTAAACTTCAACATAATTAAAAAGTTAGTGAATCTGGAATTAATACCTACGTTTAAAACCGATCCACAAGACAAATGCGAAATTTATGTTGAAGCAAAATTGGCCAAAACACCGTTTCATTCGATGACGAGAAGTACCAACCACTCGAGTTAATTCATATAAATATGTGTGATTTAAAACTTGTGCAAACTCGAGGTGGGAAAAAGTACTTCATAACGTTTATAGATGATTGCACAAGATATTGCTATGTGTATCTTTTGAAAAGCAAAGATGAAGCTTTAGTAGCTTTTAAAACTTATAAGAATGAAGTTGAAAATTAGCTTAATTTGAAAATTAAGATGATTCGAAGTGATAGAGGCAGAGAGTATGTTGCTCCGTTTGAAGAATTTTGCTCGGAAGCAGGTATAATTCATCAAACGACTGCACCTCACTCACCTCAATCAAATGGTGTTGCAGAACGCAAAAACCGTACTCTTAAGGAGATGATGAATGCGATGTTGTTAAGTTCTGGCTTACCCCAAAACTTGTGGGGGGAAGCCACACTTTCTGCAAACTACATTCTTAATAAGATCCCACACAAAAGTAAAAACGAAACTCCATATGAGTTATGGAAGGGACTTAAATCGTCATATAAATACCTCAAAGTGTGGGTGTGTTTGGCTAAAGTCGAAGTACCTAAGCCAAAACAAGTTTGAATCGGTCCGAAGACGATCGATTGTGCTTTCATTGGATATGCTAACAATAGTAGTGCATATCGCTTTTTAGTGCACAAGTCAGCTATTCCTGATATAAATGAAGGTATGATCATTGAATCAAGGAATGTTGTATTCTTTGAGACTATCTTTCCGAACAAAGAACGGAAAGAAGAAAGTTCGAGTAAACGAACTTATTATACTGCAAGGTTACCTCAAAGTGATGATGAAGAAGAACCAAGATGCAGTAAAAGGACAAAAGTGGCTAAGTCTTTTGGTTCTGATTTTCTAACTTATATGTTAGAAAACGAACCTAGAACTATTCAAGAAGCATTGTCTAGTCCAGAAGCTCCTCTCTGGAAAGAAGCTATCAATAATGAGATAGATTCCATCATGCAAAAACACACATTTGGGAGTTAGTCGATCTCCCACCGGGTTGCAAACCTTTGGGATGCAAGTGGATCCTTAAAAGGAAGTATAAAGCAGATGGATCTATTGACAAGTATAAAGCCCGTTTGGTAGCTAAAGGGTTTAGACAAAAGGAGGGATATGACTTTTTCGATACATATTCTCCTGTTACGAGGATTACATCCATTCGAGTTCTCATTGCTATTGCAACCTTGCATAACCTTGAGATACATCAAATGGACGTTAAAACTACCTTCTTGAATGGTGAACTTGAAGAGGAGATCAATATGGAACAACCCGAGGGGTACATTGCACCCAGTCAAGAGCGAAAGGTGTGTAAACTTGTTAAGTCACTTTATGGACTAAAACAAGCACCTAAGCAATGGCATGAAAAGTTTGACTCGACTATGAAGTCAAACGTTTCAAGATCAACGAATGTGACAAGTGTGTCTACATTAAAGGTACTACAAATGATTGCGTCATAGTATGCCTTTATGTAGATGATATGTTGATTATGGGAAGTAGTCATGATTTAATCATGAATACTAAGAACATGTTAAAGAAGAACTTTGACATGAAGGATATGGGATTATCTGATGTTATATTAGGGATTAAAATCTCTAGAACTTTAGATGGAATTGTCTTGTCACAATCCCATTATGTCTAAAGCATACTTAGAAAGTTTAATGCTTTTGATAGTCCTCCGGCTAAGACACCTGTAGATCTAAGTCTACACTTGGCCAAGAATATAGGCGAACCAGTTTTTCAGCTGGAATATGCAAGGGTGATTGGCAGTCTGATGTACTTAACGAATTGTACACGTCCAGACATTGCATATTCATTGAGTAAACTAAGTAGGTTCACAAGTAACCCAAGTACGAATTACTGGAAAGCCGTGACAAGGGTACTTAGATATTTAAAGTATACCATGAACTATGAAATACTTTATACAAGATATCCAACAAAGATATTAGAAGGATCTTGTGATGCCAATTGGATATCGGACACAAAAGACTCCAAGTCCCAGTGGATATATTTTCACACAAAGGTGGAGACGGTGTCGTGGAAGTCTTCTAAGTCAAACGTGCATAGCTCGATCCACCATGTGGATCATATTTTCATTGCATTAGATAAAGCTGGAGAAGAAGCAAAATGGCTTAGAAACTTCTTAGAGGATATTCTTTGTTGGAATAAGCATGTACCTACAGTTATGATACACTGTGATAGTCAATCAACAATTGGAAGGGCACATAACAGTATGTATAATGGTAAGTCTAGATATATACGTCGAAGACACACTATCATTAGACAATTTATTTTGAATGGGGTTATTTCGATTGACTATGTGAAGTAAAAGAAAAACCTTGCGGATCCACTTACAAAAGGCATAAATCGAGATCAATTGTATAAATTGTTAAGGGGAATGAATTTTAAATCCACAACTTAAAAGAATGTTCATAGCGGTAACCCAACCTTGTGAATTGGAGATTCCAAGACCTTGGTTCAATGGGACAACTAAGTTATGAATGTTCAATGGACACAATGTGAGAACAACAAGTGTTAGAGTTGTTATTGTGTAAGTACTATTGTCTCGGATTACACAAACGACTGAGTAGTTCAAGACATCGCATCACTAAGCAGCTAGTAAATTCGATTATATTTTACTAAGGAAGGTTCAAAGCCACAAGCTACATATCTTGATGCAATAACGATTCGCCGAGACTTTGAAGCAAATCTGCATACACGCATGCATTAATTTCATTCATGTGGGGGATTGTTGGAATCGAGGTTTGGTAAAATGTGTGTTGACCCAATTTTGACCAAATAATTAAGTGTTTTCCATTAGTGAAAAATAAAATTAAATTATTTGTAAAAATTCTACTAAGAGAGTAGATGAGAATATCATTTGGAATTTCTCAAAACCAATTCAGGGTGAATGAGAAATTAATGCTAGAAGTTAGTCACTTAATACAAGAAAATGGTATGGAAAATAGGAAATGTGGGGAAGAAGAAATGCTCCATCCCACATAGGATAAAGAGGCAAAATTTGCACACTATATTTATCCCAAGTTGGACTTATGGGTTTGGGCCCTTGGGGGCACCCAAGTTTTTAAAGAGGTGAGGATCTACATGCTTGTGGGTTTGGTTCAAAGCACACAAGCGCACGCCGCCACTGCCGGCTCGGCCTGGCCCGAGGGCCATGGTCTTGGGCTTAGGCTTCAAGGTCCTTATTCGTTTTGGACCAAAAACCTTTAAAATAAATAGTTAATTAATTCTTTGTTAATTAATTAATGGATATAAAATACAGGTTGCACCGAAAGCACGGGCGGATTTTGATGCGCGTCGAACAAAATTCGAGCATGATTTTCCTTTGTCATTTTGGCGCATCCACAAGCTTGCTGCAGAATAGCGTCTGTTCATTGTAAACATGTCTTTTTGAGCCAAAAGACATGATTTTCCATACGGGCACTTGCTTGCCTATATAACAGAAGAGATGATGTGAGACACGAAATTCATAAATCACAAGCATAAAAATCGATCATCTGCATATTGACATTCCCTCCTTCATACCTTAAAAGTCTAAACACTCTTAGTTCGCTGTGTTTTGGGTTTGCAAGTGCTATAAACTCAAAACTGAGATAGTCGTTGTATCTTAGGGACGTACGCCGGAACCGTTAGCACTTGTATACGACGCGTTTTTGTCTTGAGGAGACTGAATCTAATTTAGGCCTCGACTAAACCCTAAACACTCAAACACTTAGCCATTTTCGAAACAGAAACCAGACACACTTTCCCTAACAGTGTCTTGGGAGATGTATTGTCAAACAACCATTACCGCTTGTACGAGATAATTCATCTTAAAGACATAGTGCTTAACTCTTATAATGACTAACAGTTCCTATTGGGGTAATTATTTATTTTGCCATTTCAGATTATAAACCACATAACATGTGATATTCATATCGATTACCCTTGGTATATTTTGCATATATATATATATATATATGTGTGTGTGTATGTGTGTATGTGTGTGCATCATCTTACCGTAAGACAGTGTGGATTGATCCTATCCATCCACTCCCTTTGATCAATGATCCAGATGCCTATTAAAATTACATTATTTATTAATTAATTAAAAGACAAAATGACAAAATAGTAACTAACAAAATCCTGTAACCACCTTCCCATTAATAATGCCCTACAATCATGGATGTGATGAATATTACGTTTCCATAATGGAAAGCACAATCACACCAAATATCGACTCTCTCTCTCTCTCTCTCTCTCTCTCTCCCCCACGAACTGGAGCAAAAACAAAACTTAAAACCAGACAAGCACAAAATTGGGAGATACACTATGAAAGATCAATATACTCATCAACATCAAGGTGACGTATCAATGAACACCACGGAGGAACAAAATGCACACCAGCAATCAGAGCACACATCGATGGAAACAACAGAAGAAACCTACGAATATGGAGGAGAGAGAATTGGTTCATGTATTTAATTTCAAAAAAAATGATGCAAAAATAGTGTATATGTGATGTATAACTAGACAAAAACGATACATAATTAAATAGTTTACATTCAACATTGAGTCATTTCAAAAGTGATAGTCAAAGTTCGTTGTTTTAAAATAGTGCATAATTATTGTGTATATGATGTATAATTAGACTAAAATGATGCATAAATAGTTTAGATTGAACCTTGAGTTATTGCAAAAGTGACAGGCAAATAATGTGATTTTAAAATAGTGCATAATTATTGTGTATGTGATGTATAATTAGACGAAAATGATGCATAAATAGTTTACATTGAACATTGAGTCATTTCAAAAATTTACAGTCAAAAGTTCGTTGTTTTAAAATGGTGCATTATTGTGTATGTGATGTTTAAGTAGACGAAAACGATGCATAAATAGTTTACATTGAACATTGAGTCATTTCAAAAAGTTACAGTCAAAGTTCGTTGTTTTAAAATGGTGCATAATTATTGTGTATATGATGTATAATTAGACGAAAATGATGCATAAATAGTTTACATTGAACATTGAGTCATTTCAAAAAGTGACAATCAAAGATTGCAGTTTTAAAATAGTGCATAATTATTGTGTATGTGATGTATAATTAGACGAAAATGATGCATAAATAGTTTACATTGAAGCTGTATCACAATTTTGTGAAAAAAGAGAGAAGAAAAATTGAAAGATGAAAACTCTTGCCAGACGAGAACAATGGGGGATAAAGAAGTGAAATGTTTCAAAATGGAGGAGAAAATTGAAAGCGGGAATCAAATCAGTAATCACATCCCTTTAAAACCAATAGACACAATCAGTTACCAAAAAACTGAAAAACTTTTTCATCGAAAAGACAAATTTGCCCTTTATGGGCGAAAAATAAAAAAAAGGCAAAAAATCGAAAAAAACTGATCCATTAGATTTGATAAATTAACGTATAAGATTAGTCCACACTGTCTTACAGTAAGTCCCCTGCCACATTTGATCCTATATATATACATAGGGTTAGGATCAAATGTGGCAGGGGGCTTACCGTGTGGCAGTGTGGATTAATCCAATCCATCCACACCTTTTATTCAATGGTCCAGATTGCTATTAAAAATAACTGATTTATCAATTAATTAATAGGTGGAAATGGCATAATAGTAACTAGCACCCTACAATTAAGGGATTGATTAATATCACGTTTCCAAAACTGAAAATGTGCACCATTTTAATAGCTGAATTGTACACCATTTAATACCATTTTATATCTAGCAGTGCATCACTGTATAACTAATTATACACCATTCAATCCCAACGATTTTTATGGGATTTGATTTTAGGATTGTTCCCGTTTTTCATTCAATTGTGGGTTTACTCATAATGATGTACAATTAGTTATACAATGATGCATTGTTAGATATAAAATGGTGCACAGTCAGTTATTAAATGGTGCACAGTTCATCTATTAAAATGGTGCATAATTCAGTTATGGAAATGCGATCTTTATCACATCCATGATTGTAGGGCGTTATTTTGGGAGGGTGGTTACACTATTTTGTCTTTATAGGGTTTTTAGATGATGTACAATTAGTTATAGAATGATGCACTGTTAGATATAAAATTCTGCACAGTTAAGTTATTAAATGGGAAGATGGTTACACTATTTTGTCTTTATAGTTCATTTAGATGATGTACAATTAGTTATACAATGATGCACTGTTAGATATAAAATGGTGTACAGTCAATTATTAAATAGTGTACAGTTCAACTATTAAAATGGTGCACATTTTCAGTTATGGAGATGTGATATTAATCAATCCATTGTAGGGGCGTGATTTATGGCATTTTGCTAGTTACTATTATGCCCTTTCCACCTATTAATTAATTGATAAATCAGTTATTTTTAATAGCAATCTGGACCATTAAATAAAATGTGTGGATGGATGAGATCAATCCACTGCCACACGGTAAGAATCTACCACACGAGATCTCATTCAAATATAGGATATGAATCCAATGTGTCCTCTCATTTGGGGTGAGTCCATAGGACCCAATCCTAACCATATATTAAAATTTTTGGGTGGTCCAGATTTTTAGGGGGGCTTTATTTTTTTTTTTTGTTTCAACAACTAAGAAGGGTAGAGTGGCCATTTTACAATATAGAATCAGTTATTGAGATTTGATGAGATCTCAATCACGTTCAATTTCCTTCCCCCTTTCACGCGACACATGCTTTCAGTTTTTGAGTAACCCATATCCCTCATATTCACGTTTTTTTTTCTCCAGCGTATTATGTTGTTAACTGCTATGTAATATAATCATATTGCATGTGTAGTATAACTATATTGCATGTGTAATTTAATCATATCTGTGTTGCATATGTAGTATATATTTATTGCTTATGTAGTATAGGGTTGTTGCTTATTACTTGCTTATGTACTTAATGTATTTATGTTGCATATGTAGTGTATATTCATTGCTTATGTAGTATGATTTTGTTGCTTATAACTTGCTTATGTAGTTAATGTATCTGTGGTGCATACATAGTGTATATTCATTGCTTATTTAGTATAGGTTTGTTGCTTATGTAGTATGAGTTTGTTGATATGACTTGTTTATGCAGTTAATGTATCTGTGGTGCATAGATAGTGTATATTCGTTGCATATGTAGTGTACATTCGTTGCTTGTGTAGTATGAGTTTGTTACTTATAACTTGCTTATGTAATTAATGTATCTGTGGTGCATACATAATGTATATTCGTTGCTTATGTAGTATAGACTTGTTGCTTGTGTAGTATGAGCTTGTTGCTTATGGCTTGCTTATGTAGTTAATGGTATATAAAAGCACCATGACACATCTATACAAGCAACAAATTACATCTTCATAAGCAACCTTCGAACTGTAGTCGAGCTCTAGCAACTATGGAGAATTGTCTGCAACTTTTTTCACACAGTAGTGCATTGAAGAAGAAGGAGGAAGGATTTCTCACAGTAGTGCGTTGAAGAAGAAGGAGGAGGATTGTTCACGTTGAATTTGCTACGAGATTTGGAAGGATTGTGTGATCTCAGAATCAGCTGAATCCCGTTAATATTGGGCTATGTTGGAGGATGACTAATTTACCCTTTGTTTAATTAACAACTTGTAATATGTAATTTAAACTCTTAAATCGCATCCCTTGAAAAACATCGATATGTGGCTAAGATTAGTCCCTATGGACTCACTCTATGAAGTGGTCTCACATAATCCTCCCTCTCTATATATATATATATATATCCTATATATATATATAGGGAGGGGGTTATATGAGACTACCTCATAGGATGAGTCCATAGGGACCAATCCTAGCCACATATCTAGATTTTCTAATGGCTGTGATTTTAGAGCTAAAATTACAAATTAAATGCTGGAAAATAGAGGGAGGGGTAAATTAGTAATCCTACAAAATTACCCAATATTCATGGGATTCTGTTCACATTATGATCACACAATCTCTCCAAATCTCACATCAAATTCAACGTGAACAAATCTCATTCTCCTTCTTCCATTCTCCTTCTTCGAACGCTCTTCATGAGAGAACAAGAATCAGTCACTTTGCTTGTATAAAACACAGGCAAATCCTTTCAAATCTCATAGCAAATCAACGTGAACAATCATCCATCTTCTTCTTCAACGCACTACTGTGAGAAATCATTCATCCTTCTTTTTCAACGCACTATCAAAAAAAAAAAAAGTTTGAGACAATTCGCCATAGTTGCTAGAGCTCGACTTCAGTTCAAAGTTTGCTTATAAAGATGTAATTTGTTGCTTATGTAGATGTGTCATGGTGCTTTTATATACCATTAACTACATAAATAAGTCATAAGCAAGAAACCCATACTACATAAGCAACAATCCTATACTACATAAGCAACAAATATACACTACGTATGCACCACGAATACATTAACTACATAAGCAAGTCATAACAACAAACTCATACTACATAAGCAACAAGCCTAGACTACATAAGCAACGAATATACACTACGTATGCACCACGGATACATTAACTACATAAGCAAGTCATAAGCAACAAACTCATACTACATAAGCAACAAGTCTATATTATATAAACAACGAGTATACACTACGTATGCACCACGAATACATTAACTACATAAGCAAGTCATAAGCAACAAACCCATATTACATAAGCGATAAGCCTATACTACATAAGCAACAAATATACACTACACATGCATCAAAGATACATTAACTACATAAGCAAGTCATAAGCAACAACCCTATACTACATAAACAACATATATTTTTTTGAAACTGAAACGCTGGAGAGAGAGTGTGCGTGAAGAGTGTATGAAATCGCGTGAAAGAGGGAATGAAATCTCAATAACTGATTCTATAATGCAAAATGACTACCCTACCCTTCTTAGTTGCTGAAACAAAAAAAATAAACATGAAACCCCCTAAAAATCTGGACCATCCAAAATTGTTAATCTATGGTTAGAATGTGTCCTCATGGACTCACCCCAAGTAGGAAGACTATTTGATCCATATATATATATATATATATGTATGAGAAATTTTGCCACATTCATATTGATAAAGTATATTTGAACAGAGATCGTTAAAGTTATAATCCCGATTCAGTTTGAGTTAAATACAAAAGTTAAATGAAAAAAGTATTATATAAATTTACACATGTTGAGAGGTACGTGTCATATTATAACTTTTGAAAAAAATATATTTTAAGATATAAAACCTTATTGGTGGTGTTGAAGAACCGCGAGCATAGTTAGTTAAACGTGGGATTCAAAAGATTTGTTATTAATATGTACAAATATATTTATAAAATTTTATATTAACATTTATTTATTATATAGAATTGATGATGAAATATGAAATACTAACTTGCAAATTGCAATAAACAAAATTAACATATAAGATAGTCGCGCGGATGACGGGATGAGATGTTTTGGGGATTAAGGGGGCGATGAGATGTGAGCTAGGGAGATTTCATTTTCGTTCAGTTGGAGAATTTTTTTTGACCAAACATGCGATTATTTATGAATTTTTTTAGAAAATATACTATTCTCTCACTTTCATTTTTTCTAATTTTTTCTCTTATCAATCGCATCTACACATTTTTTCACAAAAACTAATCATTATTTCACATTCTCCCACAAATTTCACAATTCACTTACTCACACATTTCTAACTAACAATCATATTCAATCATTAGTTTACTATTTTTAAATCAAATCAGCTTTCATCATTACTTTTTCATCTCACATCCAATCACATTATCAAAATTCATCTTTTTTCTTCCAATTTTTTTCATCATTATTCTCTAGCAAAATCAAAATTTTCAAAATGAAAGTATATCCAATCGCGCCCTAAATATTCCATCATTAATGATTTTAATTATTGGAATTAGTACATATATACAACTAGGGTTGTGCACGAGACTTGGAGATTATCGAAACCGAACCGATATCCGGACCGAAAGATCTCCGAACTGAAAATATACGTTGACTTTTTGACTTTTCCCGAACCGTACCGTACCAAAAATATTTATGGTACGGTTCTGGAGATTTTTCAAATACCCGTACCGAGAACCGTACCGAACCATACCGAACCACTCCGAACCGAGGACCCGAAGCTAGAACCGATTTTAAAGATTTTATATAAATACATATACGTTATTTCTATGTTGTTTTTATTTTGATATTGAATTAACTACAAACTATTTGAAATTAAATTGAATATAAAACATATTTTAAGAAAAAACCATAGATCTTTCGCAACTATTATGAATTTTAAAAAGCTTTGATATTAATAATAGAGTAAATAATTTGAAATTGAAATTAGTTAAATGATTAGTAAATTCCACTTAAAAGAGAAACAAGTAATAGTATCATATTATAACAATATAAAAAAATCATATTTTAATTTTTACCACATCACATAAATTATAAATATAATTTTATTGATTATGTTAAGTTGTTAAGTATGAGACATTGAGATTATAAATTTAAATAAGTTTTTATTTTATTTTAATTTATAAAAACTATTAGTTAATTATATATGTTCTATGTCAATAAAAGGTCAATTGTCCAAATAGTATACTATTATTGTATTATAGAGGTTATTAAGTTTAGAATTTTGGATTGTGTTACCTATTATAGTTTTAGTTTTATTTTGAGACAACGCTAAAAAGATACTAGAACTCTAGAAGTATATCCGTCTAGTGATTTTTATATTGATTTTCTTTTTTCTTTTTTTTTTCATTTGTATGCTTTATTTATGGTTAATCTCCGAATCTCCGTCCCGAACCGAACCGTACCGTCCCATTAGAACCGAATCTCCGTCCCGAACCGTCCCAAACTTTCGGTACGGTTCGGGACGGAGATTTTTTTCTATGGTTCGGTTCTGGAGATTTACTTTCAAAATCTCTGAACTTCGGGACGGTTCTGGATATTTCCAAATCTCCGAACCGTCCCATACCGTGCACACCCCTATATACTACATAACACAATCTCATTATTAAACTTAATTATATTTGCTTTTAGGTAATATTCTAGTGGTCGATTAATCTCATCATAAAATCCAGGTTTTGGGCTTTTATAAAGAGATGATAATCTTTTTTATTTTGGGGCTTTTGAGTTTTGATACAATTGCCCCACTTTTTGGAGACAATGACAACTTTTTATACTTTTCGGTACTTTTTTGGACAAATTTACGTTCCTGCCAAAATTTCCGAACTTTTTTTTGTTGTTTCAAGATTGTTTCGAACATGTTTCAAACTTGTTTCTTCCAATAAAAAAAATAATCCATTTTATACTCGAAATCTTATAAAAAAATAAAGAAATATACACATAAAACAACACATATTAAAACCAAATAAATTATAAATATTATAGAAACAACATGAATAAAAAAACACAATTCAATTTTTGATCCAATGCATGAAAACATAAAAAATATGGAAACAACCAAGAAATTATATAGAAACAAACCAGAAATAATATGGAAACACCATATGAGCAAAATGAGTTAAAAATAGGTAAAAAAATGTATTTAAACATCGAAAACTACGTGGAAACAACAAAGACACGTCATAACAACATTAAAAAGGGTATGGAAACAACCCATAAACAACGTAAAATTTTTTAAAAACACCACATGAATAAAAAGAGCTTAAAAATAGGTAAAAACTGTATTTACACATTGAACACTACATGGAAATAATAAAAAAAAGTTATTAGAATAACATGAATAATATTATAGAACAACACAAAAACAGTAGAAATAATGTAAAACCAATACATGAACAAAACAATAGTATAAGAAATAGGTAAAAGTTGTTTTGAAACATCGAAACAAAAAAAATAGAAACAACAAAGAAACAAATTTAAACAACATCAAAACAACATAAATAACATATAAAGCAATACATGAACCCAAAAAAAACAAAAAAACATAAAAATAATCAAAAAATATGTGGGAGCATAAAAAATGAAAAAAAAAAAGGTACAAAAGTGATAGGAGCGTATTTTGTGGTATGTTTACCGGAAATAGAGTATTTTATGTAAGTTCCCCTTTATTTTGCATAAATCAAGATTATGAGTTTGGAGAGAGAGAGAGAGAGAGAGAGAGAGAGAGAGAGAGAGAGAGAGAGAGAGAGAGAGAGAGAGAGAGAGAGAGAGAGAGAGTTATAATACTTCCCACATGATTTTGAGCTTTGGTGATGTACTTGAGGATTGGTTCCTAGCCTCCTCCTGGTCATGCACACACACACACACACATATATATATATATATATATATATATATATATAGAGAGAGAGAGAGAGAGAGAGAGAGAGAGAGAGAGAGAGAGAGAGAGAATTATAATACTTCCCACATGATTTTGAGCTTTGGTGATGTACTTGAGGATTGGTTCCTAGCCTCCTCCTGGTCATGCACATATATAGGATTATACGCTATTAGCAATTGAGGTTTTTTTGAGTAGGAGAGGCAATTTGATCATCGGATCGGGTTCGTGTTTGGCTTCAAATTGATTTTGTGTTATGCTCAAAATATATAATAAAAAATATAATATAAAATAATCATATTATAGAGTAGCATCGTGTCAAATTCATGTTATTTGTTTCGAGTTTCTCTCAATAACTCCAGGTCGGGTTCGTGGCATGTCAGGGATTACCACCCCTAACTTTGATGTTGTGATAATCCGAAAATAGAGACTTTAGCTAAGACCCATGTGGTGCATCCTGATTAGAGGTTCTTTAACCCCCACCCTACAATTCTCTTCCTCATATAAAAAAAATGAGACTTAAGGACTTTTATGGTTAGTTTTCATTCAATAAATTTTTTCCCACTTTTTACTATTTCAGAAATTTAAATCATATTTGTTTCACTGAATTTCATTGGAAAATATCTCATTTTCATCATTTTATTTTTGACCACAAAAACTTTTCAACCATATATTCTTAATTCTTAAATCGTTATATTCATTCTTAACCCACTACTACTAATTACTCATTTTTCACCATATTTTACATATGTGGGACCCATTATTACCACTTACATCCATATAAAATATTAATTCTAAATTAATTTTTCAAATGGACCCACTACTATCAATTTCATCTAATTATATATTATTACCTTGTCATATCAAACAAAACATAATCACGTTTTTACTCTATAAATTCTTCACCAAGCTTTCTATCATTTTTTTTCACTTTTGCACAAATTTAAAAAAATTGAAAAATTGATGATCATTGCAATATATCGAGCCAAAAGTTGATGATCATTGCAATACAATCTTAGATACCCCATTCACTGCACAAGAAGTGAAGATTGCTCTCTTTGATATGTATCCGAATAAGGCGCCTGGGCCGGATGGTTTCACTGCTTTATTTTTTCAGAAATTTTGGGCGGTGATCGGTGAAGAAGTAACAAAAGTATCTCTCAAAGTCCTCAATGAGGGTGCTTCTCTTGAAGGATGGAATGACACGATAATCTCGCTAATCCCGAAAGTGAGGCACCTATGACAATGAAAGAGTACAGACCGATAAGCTTATGCAATGTCTGTTATAAAATTATTTCTCGAGCTATCACTAATAGATTTCGGAAAATTCTTAATCAAATAATTAGTGAAAATCAAAGTGCGTTTATCCCAGGTTGGATGATAATTGATAATATCTTATTGGGTTTTGAGGCAATGCATTTTCAAAGCCGTGTTGCAAGCTATACCAACGTACGCCATGTCTTGTTTCAGAATTCCGACGTCCATTTGCCTTGAGATAGAACGTGCTTGCTCGAAATTTTGGTGGGGAGAGAATGGAGACGGTCGGAAAATGCATTAGAAGACTTGGAAGTCATTGTGTGCGCCGAAATGTATGGGCGACATGGGATTTCGGGACCTTATTGTTTTCAATAAGGCCTTGCTCGCAAAGCAACTGTGGCGTATAATTAGCCAACCCCAAAGTCTACTTGCAAAGGTGCTTAAGTCGAGATATTTTCGACACCAAGACGTTATGGATGCTTCATTGGGAAGTAACCCTTCTTATGTCTGGAGATCTCTTTTGTGGAGCCGGAACTTATTGGGAAAAGGTTTGTGTTGGAAGGTAGGACGAGGGAGCGATATACGGATTTTTCATGATAAGTGGATTCCTTCACTCACGCATTGTATTGGCAACCCACCTGATGAGGAAATGAGCTTGACTCGGGTTAATTCACTTTTTAATGAAAATGGTTGGGATAGGCAGAAAATTGGCGATATTTTTCTTCCTCATGTAGCATCAAAGATTTTGAATATCCCTCTTGTTAATAGGGGCGGCGATGATATTAGATTTTGGAAGCTTGATCCTAAAGGGCAATATACTGTACGGGGAGGTTACAATGTGGAGATGGGCTTTTTTGATACACCTAGTAATCAAACTGAAAGGCCGTTAATGGGATGGTGGAAATTTATTTGGTCTCTTTCGATCCCCCCGAAGGTGCGAATTTTTTGGTGGCGAGCTTCTAATAATATTATTCCAACAGGAGGTAACCTTGTATTACATCATGTCCCTCATTCCGGCAGTTGTCCTCTTTGTGGAAATTGGCTTGATACAACATGCCATGCTCTTTTTATGTGTGAGGGCATAAAAAAATGGTGGAAAGAATCTGATTTCTATTTACTAATAAAAAGAGCAAAAAAGTTGGCCTTGATTGATTTTATTGATTTTGGGCTATGGTTGAAACAACAGGTCACTCATAAGGAATATGGTAGATTTGTCATGCTAACTTGGGCAATATGGAATGAACGTACGGGGATAATTCATGGGAAGTTGCAGACAACTACATATAATGGATCATTGGCTTGGGTTGATACTTTTGCTCACTGATTATAATAGAGCACAATCTCTAGAGAAAGTATCTGCTACACTTAATTCTGGGGTCGTGCACAGTAGATGGGAAGTGCCACCACAAAACCAGCTTCGTTTGGATGTTGATGCAGCTATCAATTTTGCTACTAACAAGTTCGCAATTGGAGGAATTGTTCGAGATCACGAGGGCCAGGCAAAATTCGCATTCCACAAACCCATACAGAAACCATCCTCAGTTGTTTTCGGTGAGTTAGAAGCAATATATATTGGCTTGAAGGTTGCTTGGGAACATAATTTTTCTGTCAAGTTGATTTGCTCGGATTCTCTTTTGGCGGTGCAAGCAGTCACAAACCTGAAAGAGAATCGAAGTTACATCGGATCGATTGCACAACTAATCAGAGATTTGGATAGCTCAAGGGATACTAAGTTAATTCATGTTCGACGTTCGGCAAATAAGACTGCTCATGTGTTAGCCTCTTTTCAATTTGCTTCTCCTTCCCTCTTAGTTTGGGAATGTGGAACTTTTCCTATATGGTTAGAGAATCTTGTACTAAGTGATTTATCTTAATAAAGCTTTGCAAGTTTCTCCTAAAAAAAAATTTGAAAAATTATTTCAATGAGATGGAAATGATATTCTCCAATGGAATGAAAACTACAAGCCCTAAAATACCAACAGTATTGTGACGACTCTCCAACGATCAATTTTCTACATGTTACCTAGTTTGCATGTGGTTTAACATATTTTTTCTTGTTGTTTTTTATCAATATCATTTGAGTTTGTAACTAACAAATCTTGAAATATTTTGATTGGTCTATATGATATTCATCAATGGGTCACGTTGTTTGGGCCGATATCCAAGAATTTAAGTCCAATAAAATGGCCTAGGGGAAATGTTTTGTAAGGTAGGAGACACACAAAGCAAGAGTCAAAACATATAAAAAAATTAAAAAAAAATACTACACGAAATGGAAACAAATCCAGTGGCATTGTACCAATTGCCATACTGTGGCCCATTCCACAATATTCCTATTTAGACAAAATTGTATGATTTAGATTGATGGGCCTATTTAGGCCGACCTACCTCTATGAGCTTGGTGAAAGATCTGGGCCAAAGGTGGCCTTAGACTGGGCCGATCTACGATGAGTGAGCCGACCTGTTGGGCTGGACCCTCGAATGGGCCAACCTAAGGGCCTACCGACCTATTGGGTTGGACCCTCGAATGGGCCAACCTAAGGGCCTACCGACCTATTGGGTTGGACCCTGAATGGGCTAACCTAAGGGCCTACCGGCCTGTTAGGTTGGACCCTCGAATGGGCCAACCTAAGGGCCTGCCGACTTGTTGGGTTGGACCCTTGAATGGGCCAACCTAAGGGCCTACCGATCTAATGGGTCGGAGGCTAAAATGGATCAACTTAAGGGCCTACCGATCTCTTGGGCCTGATAGGCTTATGGCCCAATACGGGTGATTAACCTAGGCCTGTGTGTTAATTAGGATTTTAGTGTGGCTTGATGCCTACGCAATCCTAATTCCAAAACCTATAAAAGGGGCACACGTAAGGTACGCCTCTGGTTAAACTCTAAATACACTTTTCAATACTTTGCTATTTGATATTTTCTTCTCTAAAACGATATTGACTTGGGCGTCGGAGTGGGCACGCTGTAAAACCCTTTCGGCCCCCTTTCTAACGGTGGTGTTGCAGGTTCTTAGGTCAATGGCGTTACGGAGCATGGTTTTATTGGGCGGCGGAAATTCTAGTGCCGACCAATTGGCGCCGTCTGTGGGAACTTTGAGTTTTAAGGCGTGAGTTTAAGGTAGCTTATGGAGGATGTACGACGGAATTTGGAGAATGACTTGAATGAGGTTCTGATTGAGACGCCGGAGGTGGTGACTGGGGAGCGTGGGCATCCGCCGCATGCACCTGTTGTTGGAATTGGTTGCCCCCCTTAGGGAGTGGCTGGAGTTGCTGATGGCTTCCCACATCAAGGCCGCTGTGGAAGAGGCCGTGGATAGTCGGATGAGAAGTGGTCTAGCCTGCAGTGGCGGCGCAAGCCGGTCCTGGGCATGAGATGAGGCCTCCCCGGGCGGGGGGGAGCGAGGTCGAAGAGCACCGGTGTTGGAGGAGGAGACCGCCTCCGCGACCTTTACCCAAACAACCACGGAGACGGATCCGGATTGGAGTGAGAGGATGGATGATCTGCATAGGGAGATGAGGGAGCTGAAGAAGAAGGTGTCTGGAGGTGGCTCATGCCAATCAAGGAGGGGAACTCCTTTCTCAGTGGAGATTATGGCTGATGAACTCCCCCCTTCGTATCGTGCGCTGAACTTCGAATATGATGGCACCACTGATCCTTGGGATCATCTGTGCCGTACGGAGTGATGTGCTGGGTGTTTCCGACTACCCTGACTAAGTCAGCCCAACAGTGGTTTAGTTAGTTGTTGCCAAATTCAATCAGGAATTTTGACGAATTCAGCTCTATGTTCTTGCACCAGTTTACCAGTTGCAGGAGGTACCAGAAAACGCTGTTGACTTTGTTCAACATCAAGCAACGGGGTGATGAGGGGTTGAGGAGCTACATTCAGAGGTTTACGGAGGCAAAGTTGGAGGTGCCTTTGGCAACTCAGGATATCTTGGCTAATGCTCTGGCCCAAGGTTTGAAAGATGGGGATTTCTTTGAATCCCTGGTGATAGAGCCGACGCGCACATTTGACGAGCTCCTGGCAAGGGCTGAAAAATACATCAATCTGGAGGAGGCCAGGAGGATGAAGCGCGAAGAAGGGAGTAAGAGAAAGGAGAGGAAAGATGAAAGAGATGAAAGAGCTCCCAGTAATAAGCCTAACCTCCACAAGGCTGAGCTGATAGGAGGGAGGCCTAGGTATGAGAAATATACACCCTTGGTGGCTCCTCAGGGGGATGTTTTCATTGCGATTGAGCATCATCCAGATTTGAGGTGGCCAAAAACTTATGCTGAGACGCCCAGGAAGGAGAAGTGCAAAGAGTTTTGCAGGTTCCACAACGAGTATGGGCACACCACGGATCAGTGTACCCATTTGAAAGATGAGATAGAGAGGTTGATCCAGGAGGGTCATCTGAAGGAGTTTGTATATGTGGATAAGAGGAAGTCTAAGGGTAATTATCGTAAGGGACATAATAATTACCAACAGAGAAGGAGCCTGAGAAGAAGGCAGATGAGGAGCGGGATCTCCCCCCACCACCGCCGCAGAAGGGGGTGATTCAGATGGTGATAGGGGTCCATCTGGCGGAGACTCGCGACGGGCCAGGAAGAGCTATGTAAGAGCCGCTGCTGCGAGCGTGCTCAAGAACGGATGAGAGTAGAACAGGTGTCTGTGGGACCAAATATTCAGTTTGGGCAAAGGATAGCCGGGGCATTGCAACCCCCCATAGCAATGCCCTCGTTATCACGGCAACCATAGCAAATTACGATGTTCAGAGAGTCTTTGTATATACACGTAGCTCTGCTGACATACTATTCTTTGAATGCTATAGACAGATGGATTAGCAGGTGGAATTGGAGATCATGGATACATCTCTGGTTGGTTTTGCTGGAGGTTCGATTCAACCCTTAAGTATGGTTACTTTGCCCATTTCCTTAGGCAAAGAGCCATATCGGAAGACTAAGATGGTGCAATTCTTGGTGGTGGATGCACCATCGTCATACAATGTGATGATTGAGAGACCCTCCCTCAATCTTTTCCAAGTTGTTGTATCGGTATATCACTTGAAGATCAAATTTCCGGTGGATGACCAGGTTGGGGAAGTTGAGGGGGTTCAGTATATGGCAAGGAAGTTATATGTAGAGAGTCTCCAGATGGCGGAGAGGGGAATAGCTCATGATGATGGTAAGGGCAAGGAGAAACTCATCAAATTAGATAAGGACCAGGTGGAGCACATCATGCCGAACGAGGAATTGCTAACCATAGAGCTGGTACCTGGTGATTCTAGCAAAGTTGCAAAATTGGAAGTCACCTCAGGGAAGACCTGAGGGAGGAGCTGATTGAGTTTCTTAGGAGGAATGTGGATGTGTTCGCATGGTTAGCCAAGGAATTGGTGGGTATTGATCCTAGCATAGCTGAGCACAGGTTGAACATAAATCCTTCATACTGACCTGTGAAGCAGAATAAAAGAAATTTCGGCCCCAAGAAAGATGCGATCGTGTGTGCGGAGGTGCAGAAATTATTGGAGGCGGGCATGTTCGTGAGATACGATTCCCGGAATGGTTGTCCAATACGGTTCTGGTGCCGAAGACTCAGGACAATTGGAGAATGTGCGTAGATTTTTGAGAGTTGATCAGAGCCCAAAGGATTACTATCCATTACCGCGGATAGATCAGTTGGTGGACTCTACTTCAGGGTGTGAGTTGCTTAGTATGATGGATGCCTCACAGGGATACCACCAGATAAGATTGGCCGAGGACCAAAAACGGGTAAGTTTTATTACTTCTTTTGTTACATTATGTTATGTGGTCATGCCTTTTGGTTTCAAAAACGCGGGAGCAACCTATCAGAGATTGGTGGATAAGATGTTCCAAAACCAGTTGGGGCGGAATATGGAAGTGTATGTTGATGACATGTTAGTGAAGAGTGTGAGGGTTGAGAGCCACACTAGAGATCTAGCAAAAACTTTCGATACATTGAGGAAATACCGGATGAAGCTGTACCCAAAGAAGTGTGCATTTGGGGTCAGGTCGGGTAAATTTCTAGGTTACATGGTAACCGAGAAAGGGATTGAGGCTAATCCCGAGAAGGTGAGGGCAATCAGAGAAATAACTCCACCTCGGGATGTGAAGGATGTGCAGAGCTTGACAGGAAAGTTGGCTGGTTTGAACATGTTCATCTCTCGCTCGGCGGAGCAGAGTTTGCCATTTTTCAAAATGTTGAGGAAGTCTAGAAAATTTACTTGGGATGAGGAATGCCAGATGGCGTTTGAAGAGTTGAAAGAATATTTGGCTAAGTTATCCTTGCTGACTAAGCCAAATCCAGGGGAGCCCTTATATTTATACATATCGGTGGGAGAGCAAGGATTAGTACTGTGTTGCTGACGGAAGAAGGGTTGGTTCAGAAGCCGGTATACTATGTTAGCAAGGTATTGAGGAACGCGGAGCTCAAATATTCTGAGATCGAGAAGGCTGGATTAGCACCTGTAACCACGGTCAGAAGGCTGAGGCCTTATTTCCTTTCGCATAAGATTATGGTAAGGACTAATTTTCCCTTAAAGTCGGTTTTGAGTAAGCCGGAGGTTGCGGGTAGGCTAGTAAAATGGGCTATTGAGCTTAGTGAACATGAGATAGAGTTCCAGATGAGAACAGCAATTAAGGCACATGCCTTGGCGGATTTTGTGCAAGAGCTGACAAAAGCCCCAAGTGAGGGAGGGGCATGGATTTTGTTTGTGAATGGTTCAGTGGCTAGCTCGGGCTACGGAGCCGGTATCGTGTTGATAAGTCCAGAGGGGGTGGAAAGTGACTTTGCAGTGGGATTAGATTATAAACTTTACAACAATGAAGCTGAGTATGAGGCTTTTATTCGAGGAATCAGGATGGCTATAGAAATGGGTGCAACGAATGTGTTGGTCCATTTGGACTCACAATTGGTCTATAAACAAGTGATGGGAGAATTTGAGGTTCGGGAAGAGAGAATGAAAAAATATGTGGATGTATACAATGCCCTGGAGAAAATGATAGAAAAGGTATAGATTGTCAAATACCTCGGGAGGAGAATGCCAGTGGTGACTTCTTGGCAAAGATAGCCAGTTCGGCTGAGTGTGCCCCGGAGAGGCACATTACCTTGCTTACTGCAAAGGTTTCCGCTTTAAATCTTGAGGTAGGGGTGCTGGAAGAGGAAGATGATTGGAAGGTCCCTATCATTGCATATTTGAAGAAGGGTGCACTCCCAGGAGACAGGAAAGAAGCTTCTCGGGTGAAAATTCGAGCAACTCAATTTTGCATGATTGGAGAGAAGTTGTATAAGAGATGGTTTGGGATGCCATTGCTGAGGTGTCTTGGAAAAACAGAGGGAGAATACATACTGAGAGAAATACACGAAGGTTGTTGTAGAAATCACATGGGAGCTATGATTCTGGTCAGGAAGGTGTTGAGGGCTGGATACTTTTGGCCATATCTGAAGAGCGAGGCTCAGAAGTTAGTGAAAGCCTGTGAGAAGTGTCAAGTAGATGCGCCGTTTATACATCAACCAACTGAGGAGCTGACGAAAATGAGTTCATCATGTCCTTTTGCTAAGTGGGATATTTATATTGTAGGGCCATTCCCCCTGGCATCGGGACAACGTAAATTCCTGGTGGTGGCAATAGATTATTTCAGTAAGTGGGTTGAGGCCGAGGCTCTAGCAAGAATTACCGAGGATGTGATGATGAAGTTCATTTGGCAAACATTGTATGCCGATTTGGAGTGCCAAGAGTCCTTGTTTTGGATAATGGAACACAGTTTAGTGGGGCTAGTATCAAGGCTTGGTACGAAGAGATGAACATTACCCAGCATTTCACATCGGTAGCACATCCACAAGCTAATTGTCAAGTGGAGGTGACTAACATAATTTTGGTACAGGGACTCAAGACTAGATTGGACAGAGCTGGAGGAGCTTGGGTGCAAGAACTGAGCACAGTGTTGTGGGCTTATCGAACGAACCCAAATGAGGCCACGGGGGAGAGCCCATTTAGTTTGGCTTATAGGATGGATGCAGTGATACCGACAGAGATCGGCATGGAATCCCATAGAATCCAAACATTTGATGAGAAGGAGAATGAGATATTTGTTAGATAAATGTTTTTATCATGATTTTGATGATTTTGTTTAAATGAGTTTTCACACCAAAACAATGTTTCTAAATGTTGTCCAAATACTCCTAAATGATTTAAAATATTTTTACTAATTTTTCGGAGTATTTTCTAGAGTTTATTATTCGATAAAAATTGGACAACACTTTTAATGATTTTGATGATTTTATTTTTACACCAAAACAATGTTTCTAAATGTTGTCCAAATACTCCTAAATGATTTAAAATGTTTTTACTAATTTTTCGGAGTATTTCTTAGAGTTTATTTTTGACAAAAATTGGACAACACTTCTGTCTCGTGTTGGACCGGTCGCCATATAGGGCAACCCGTGTCTGAAAGATGATTTCCTAAACAGAAACGAGACGTTTGAATTTTTCCTAGAGGTCGATCGGTCGCACTAGTCGTCATCCGGTACCTGAAAGAAGAAAAACAAAACAGAGAAGTTGTTATCTGGAAAAACCTCAGGGGACCGGTCCTGGGGGGGGCGGTCGGTCGGACCCTAGGTCGACCGGTCCAACCCCTCTGGACCGGTCCCTATGTATGTTTTTGTTGTTTCATTTTCTTTTCTGTATTAGTGCGCGACCGGTCGCCCTATCCTTTTGACAACAAATTCTAATCGTTGTGCAATGAGACAACTTTTCCTTAAATTGTGGGGTTGATTTCTAACAACTAAAATCTTGATTTTAATTGTATTTTTCTATAGATTTTCAATCCCCAAGAGGAGCCTATCCATGATCAATCATCTCCTATAAATAGATGAAGAATTGAAGCAACACAACATGAGAGAACAATACAACATAACAAGATACAATCAAGCAAACACTTTTGTTCTTCAATTTCAATATTCTTGTTGTAATAGCCTAAGGTCTTACACTTTCACATCTTGAGGTTTAGGCTTTCTATTCTTGATTACACTTGCACTCAAAATTATACTATTCATTATCGAGTTGTAATCTTGAATTTTTGGGTTCATCATTCAACACAAGATATCCTTGTGATTGTTCTTGTGGTAAGAACACACTTGGGTGATCTAGGTGTTAGGTGCAAGAAGATTGTGGTATTATTCTTATTGAAGAGTTTGGTGCTCTTTGAGGTGTTGAAGAACTTGGTGTTCTTCAAGGTTGAAGATTGTGGTAATCTTACAAGGTGCCATTAAAGATTGTGGTAATCTTCAAGGGAGATTGTGGTAATCTCCAAAGAGGTGTTGTAAGGTGATGTTGTATTAATTGTGGTAATTAATAAAATTCTTTTTCTATTTTGAAACCCATCCCGGATATACTGGGGTGGTAGAGCACGTAGTCCCTAGGTGAGGTGAAGCTCTATGAATCGACGTGTGTTGTTTACTTCCTGCACTTCCATTCTTGTCTTGGCTTATTACATTCGAAAAAGAGGGCATAATCGAGAAAATGGGCATAATCTATTCACCCTCCCTCTAGATTATCGTAGCCACTTGGACTTACAAGTGGTATCAGAGTCAAACTCTTTGGCAAGCTCATTCCACATCACGAGTAAAGAGGAACGATCATTTGCTACGAATGAAGTCTATCTCACCGGCGCCTCCACCAACAAGCCACCACTATTCGACTCCAAAAATTATGCATTTTGGAAAGAAAGAATGGAATGTTATTTACAAAGTTGCGGGTTCGATATTTGGAACATGGTCATAAACGGAGAATCCATCCCAATGAAAGATGGACCACTTACCTCCAAAGTCCTCAAGGAGCTCAATGATGAAGAAAAGGAAATTCTCTCCTTAAATGGTAAAGCTCTAAATATTTTTCATTGTTCACTTACATTTTCGGAATACGGTCATATTCGAGGAATACGATCGGCACATAAAGCATGGGAAAAATTAGAAGCTATCTATGAAGTATATGCAAATGAAAGGAGCAACTCAAAAACATCTACCTCTCAAATGGATACAACATCAAATCAACAACATGGGATGAGCTTCTTACAACTTCCGATAATGAAGAAGCCGAACAATGCCTTATGGGCATCGAAGAAGAAAATGAGGTACGCTCTAAACCCTCTACTTCTTATGATAATGATTATAGTTATTTGCAAAATGATTTCGATGAACTTCAAAATGAATTCTAAAGCTTGCTTGTTAAATACAAAAATTTGAAAAAGGAATTCAATATTTTGAAATATGATAAGGATAGATTATTTACCTCTTATGAATCACTTTCTTGTGCTCACACTACCACTCTTGATAAGGTTAGAAACCTTGAAAAGGAAAATAGTACCCTTGTTGAGAATATTAATTGCATGAAAAAGGATTTATTAAAATTCAACTTGAGTACCAATAAAATGACCAAAATTGTTGATAGTTGTGATAATTTGAAACTAGGACTTGATCATAAGCCTAATGTTGTTAATGATATGAAAAAGAATCAAGCTCTTGAGCATGTTGGTCATTATGCTCCTAAAATTATTACTTGTTTTTATTGTGGTAAAAAGGGTCATACGGTAAATACTTGTCGGGCTAGAAATAGCTCTAATTATTATTGAAGACCTAAAAGTCTCAAAGCTAACCCCAAAGGACCCAAACACTTGAGGGTACTACAAAACAATGTCATATTAGGTACCCGACGGAATAACAATCAAAGAAAATTCATACCGCCAAGAAGATATCAAATGACCGCTTTTGATCAAAGGAGAAGACGACATCACAATAAATTTTCAAGAGGAATACATTATCAACAATGGGAAGGACACAACCCTTGGAATTGGCAAAATTGGAGAAGACATCATGAACAAGATAACTTCTCAAGAGGAAGATACTACCAACAAAGGGAAAGACACAACCCGTGGAAATGGCGAAATTGGTAAACCGTATCTCTCCTTATTTAAATACGCTTAATGTTTTATGTATGCTTGTATTTTTGCTTTCAAAATGATCTTTCAAAATATTTTTTAAAAATGAGGTCTTCTATACATTTGTGTTCTCAAAATCTTTTGAAAAAGAGACCGTGCATGATGTTTTTAAAAAACTCTTGTGCCTTTACTAAAACTAATGTGTTTTATTATCTCTTATGGATTTATATAGCATAAGCATACTTGTGACATCTATTATTACTTTAGCCTACACTCTTACCATTATGTTTTGTGCCAGAATTATTTAAGAATTGTGTAGGACATATACCTTCATAAATGATCATCTACGTCAAGAGTGACACAAACTATCTAGGTACGCTCACCATTGTTATTCATCTCATAGACTCGATATATTTTTGCCGTATGCCTATGTGCTTGCTTTTCAAGATATTTCAAAGTATCTCATATAAGTGCCATTAAGAGGACTTTACGATTTTTGAAAGGCACTATTTGATAAAGCTCGTTTTATCCAAGACTTGTAAAGGATTATATTTTGTTTGATAAAACATTTGATTTTTATCCTCCTCTTAAGTTATGTATTTTATTGCACATATCCATGTCTTCATTCTTGGATGCTTTGTCAAAGCTCTTTTTCAAATACTTCTTTTAAATAAGGTCTCGACTATATGCTCTCGGATTTTCAAATTTCAAAAGAGACCTTATATAGCTTCCTATAAGCATATTTGAACTTACATGTTTTTATTAAACTCTTGATGATTTTCTTTAAAGCATAGTATGTGTTACTTGTTATAGTGTCTATATTATTCGATATTACTATGCTCTTTTGCAAGATATCTTGTTAAGATTTTGCAGAAATTTTTGGTATTTCGGAGCAAGCTTGATGACCAAGGCAAGGTAAGTAGCTCAAGGGTATTGCCAAGAAGAAGTTATTGATTATGATGAAACATTTGCACCCGTAGCACGTTTAGAAGCTATTCACAACTTACTTGCCTATGATGGCTTTTTGCTAGAAAACCATAGGCAAGTGCACCTATCGTTTTTAGTATAGATTATTCACAACGAGTGTCATTACTTGCCTATTCTTTTTTTAAAAATTTCAAGTTTTACCAAATGGATGTTCAAGCTAGCATGTTTTTAAATGGTTTTTTATTCAAGAAGTAAAGTCCATGTAAAACAATTTAAGTTAAACCCTCTATCCGAATAACTTCTAACCTCAAGTTGGGTTTGAAAAATTTTCTAGGCCAAATGATGTTTATAAACTTAAGATTTATGCGTCTTATATGATTGCATTTAAGGTTCATTTCAATGAATGGTATGATGAAAAATAAACTTCAAATCAATATTGGTTACCAAATGAATGAACAAAGCATAATATAAGTGAATCACAAATGAAGATTTTTTAAAAACATTCAAACCTTAATCACAAATTCATTTGAGTTCATTACATTCAAACACTAGAAATTTAGCTCTTTGTGTTTGACAAAAAAAAAAGAAGGAATAAAAGATTGTTTAGCTCTTGTGCAAATTTATGTTGATGATATTATTTTTTATTCAACTTAATGAATCTTTGTATTTTGCAAGAAATTTTCAATGAAGTAAAACATGAATTATATATTTCCAACTCAAATTTGAGATGATTATGAAAAACACATCAATAACTAACTTCCTTGGATTTGTTTAAATCAATGTCATTCAGAAGGTTGGTTATATTTCACAATCAATGAACAATTGAAATAATAAGTTTTTGCATCAAAATGAGGTTAAAAGTTGCTCAAAGGTTGTCAAAAAGCAAAAAGGAAGAAAACGTCTCTCTTTATGAAACCAAAAGCATCATGATTGATCGATTTTGAGAAAGGCAATCGGTTGACAAACAAATGTATGTTTTGAGCGTTTACCTTGGGATTTTGAGTGTTTTTATGTTATCTTTTTATTCCCAAAATTCACCAAAAAAAGCTCAAATCATCAATCTACATCAATTCGGAGTAATGTGTACAATTAAAAATTTATGAAATTTTCAAATCATACTTTATACACATAAAAATGTATAAAAACTTAACCTATTTGTTTTTTAAAATTTCAAGTTTTACCAAATGGATGTTAAATCCGCATTTTTAAATGGTTTTATTCAAAAAGAAGTCCATGTAAAACATAGGGGTTTGAAAAATTTTCTAGGCCAAATGATGTTTATAAACTTAAGAAGGCCTTATATGGTTTAAAACAAGGTGCATGTATTAGCTCTTTTCAAAATGGTTTTACAAGAAAAATTGTTCATCTCTTTTGTGCTTGAGGGCAAACAAAATGTTGATGATATTATTTTTGGTGTTACTAATGAATCTTTGTGCAAGAAATTTTCTAAGTAAATGCAAGGTGAATTTGAGATGATTATGATGGGGGAGATCAACTTCTTCCTTGGATTTCAAGTTAAACAATATCAAGAAGGTGGTTATATTTCACAATCAAAGTACACAAAAGAACTTTTGAAGAAGTTCATCATTAAGGAAGGAAGAAACGTCTCTACTCCTATGGAAACCTACATCATGATTGATCAAGTTTGAGAAAGGCATATCGGTTGACAAACAAATTCGAGGTATGTTCTCTTTTTATTCCCATAAGACTCGACATTTTTATGCCTTATGTCTATATGCTCGACTTCAAAACAATCCCAACGAATCTCATTTAAAGTGTCGTTAAAAGAAATTTTCAAATATTTGAAAGACACTTCTTCTTATGACATGTTTATCCAAAGTTTTAAAACGTTCATATTTTTCGGGATAACAAGTCCGGTGATAATAATTTCTTAAAACATGATTCGTTATAATCGAACTGAACATATTGAGATTCAATATCTTTTTCTAAGGGATTGTGTTTCTAAGAATGAAAAATTGAGATGTGTTTAATTCCATTTCAAGGATAACTCGCGGACATTTGTTTGTAATCGCCGAGTCTTTTACCTTATTTTGAGCTTGATTAGGCATAATGCATATTGAATGAGGTCTATGTTTGCATTTTACACGTTTTTAAAACTTAGGGGCAAAAAATCGGATTTTTGGATCAAACTTGGATTTATGAAAAACAGACTGATCCAGTGGGCTGACTGGGCTGAGGTCGACCGGTCGGACTAGCCCTCGACCGGTCTCCCTCAGCCTCGACCGGTCGCCCTAAGCATATTTTTGGTTAAAATCGTTTCTGTCTTCAGACTTAGCCATTTTGGCTCTTTCGACTCATTTTTCGTCCCCTTTGTCATTTGCACACACAATTCACTCAAAATGAGTTTTATTGTACTAGTTCTATATCATGGACTTCTCAGTGCTCGTTTATCATCATTGTTGTTCATCTTTACTGATTAAATGGTAAGAATTCATCTTCTTTATCTCAATTGGGTTGAACCCTTGAGAATGGACTTCATCTTTAATATTTTGTTGGAACTCTTATATATTTGTGTTGGGCATGATGATTGTTGTTGAATGATATTTGTAAAATTGATTTTGGTGATGAAAAATTTGGCTTGGTTATTTTTACAAGGGCTATATACATCTTCTTTATAATTTGACGCCCACCAAGTGTTTGATGAATTATCGCAAAGAAAATTTCACAATTACATGATTCTCTCGATTTTAGAAGTCCTTTACACTTATAGAGATCATGTTTTTCCACTTAAACGAGCTTGTGCATTTCAAATGAACAACTTCTCCCTTGTTAATTGGATTTTAAGCTTCAAATTTTCAAAAGCTCGATAAATCAACTACTTTGATATACATGAATTATGTTTTTATCGTGCTAAAATTCTTTTTGATGATTCCAAAGGGGCAGAAACAGGAAATTGGCTTGTTAGCTCAAAGAAGCTAATAAAAGCTCGTGAAAGAAGCTATAAGCTATGGCTCCTTAAAGCCAAAAGTTGTGAAGTATACTTAGTCCATTGGATGTATTATGGACTTATATGCATGGTTTATGATTGTTGTTGATAGGGGGAGCTTATAAGCTCTTGATACTTAAGCTCAATATGTAAAAGCTGATCTTTTAGCTTTTGGTTGATTGCTTCTATATTACTCTTGTTGTGCATGTTGATAGGGGGAGTTTTTGCAAAAATATTTTTGAAAATCTCTACTCCCATTCTTGTGTTTATTATGTGTGGAATGTTGTCGCTCAAAACGGATAGATTATTCTTTGACCGAAAAATTGTTTTGTTTTCAAAATCGTCCTCTTAAAATTGTTTTGGTTTGTAATCATCAAAATGGGGAGTTTGTTAGATAAATATTTTTATCATGATTTTGATGATTTTGTTTAAATGAATTTTCACACCAAAACAATGTTTCTAAATGTTGTCCAAATATACCTAAATGATTTAAAGTATTTTTACTAATTTTTCGGAGTATTTCTTAGAGTTTATTATTCGATAAAAATTGGACAACACTTTTAATGATTTTGATGATTTTGTTTTTACACCAAAACAATGTTTCTAAATGTTGTCCAAATACTCCTAAATGATTTAAAATATTTTTACTAATTTTTTGGAGTATTTCTTAGAGTTTATTTTGACAAAAATTGGACAACACTTCTGTTTCGTGTTGGACCGGTCGCCATATAGGGCAACCCGTGTCTGAAAGATGATTTCTTAAACAGAAACGAGACGTTTGAATTTTTCTTAGAGGTCGACCGGTCGCACTAGTCGTCATCCGGTACCTGAAAGAAGAAAGAACAAAACAGAGAAGCTGTTATCTTGAAAAACCTCTAGGGGGACCGGTCCCTATGGGGGGCGACCGGTCGGACCCTAGGTCGACCGGTCCAACCCCCCTGGACCGGTCCCTATGTATGTTTTTGATGTTTCATTTTCTTTTCTGTATTAGTGCGCGCGGCCGTCGCCCTATCCTTTTGACAATGACAAATTCTAAACAGCAAAGATCGGCTTTTCCTTAAATTGTGGGGTTGATTTCTAACAGCTAAAATCTTGATTTTAATTGTATTTTTCTGTAGATTTTCAATCCCCAAGAGGAGCCTATCCATGATCAATCATCTTCTATAAATAGATGAAGAATTGAAGGAACACAACATGAGAGAACAATACAACACAATAAGATACAATCAAGCAAACACTTTTGTTCTTCAATTTCAATATTCTTGTTGTAATAGCCTAAGGTCTTACACTTTCACATCTTGAGGTCTAGGCTTTCTATTTTTGATTACACTTGCACTCAAAATTGTACTATTCATTATCGAGTTGTAATCTTGAATTTTTGGGTTCATCATTCAACACAAGATATCCTTGTGACTGTTCTTGTGGTAAGAACACACTTGGGTGATCTAGGTGTTAGGTGCAAGAAGATTGTGGTAATCTTCTTATTGAAGAGTTTGGTGCTCTTTGAGGTGTTGAAGAATTTGGTGTTCTTCAAGGTTGAAGATTGTGGTAATCTTCACAAGGTGCCGTTGAAGATTGTGGTAATCTTCAAGGGAGATTGTGGTAATCTCCAAAGAGGTGTTGTAAGGTGATGTTGTATTAATTGTGGTAATTAATAAAATTTTTTTTTTTTTTGAAACCCATCCCGGATATACTGGGGTGGTAGAGCACATAGTCCCTAGGTGGGGTGAAGCTCTATAAATCGACGCGTGTTGTTTACTTCCCGCACTTTCATTCTTGTCTTGGCTTATTATATTCGAAAAAGAGGGCATAATCGAGAAAATGGGCATAATCTATTCACCCCCTCTAGATTATCGTAGCCACTTGGACTTACAATATTGACACGCGAGGCTCTGGATTTGATCAACGAAAAAAGAGAGATGGCCTTTTTACAGATGGAGAGGACAAGAGAACAAATCAGGGCAACATACAATAGTAAGGTGATGAAGAGAAATTTCCAAATGGGAGATCTAGTTCTGAGGAGGGCTGATGCGAGTAAAAACAAAGGAAAGTTAGACCCAAATTGGGAAGGCCCGCTTCGGGTGATCAATGTCTTGGCTGGAGGGGCTTACGAGTTAGAAGAGCTGAATGGGAAGAAAATACCTCGGGCATGGAATGTTAGCAATCTAAAAAAATATTATCCGTAGGAATTCGAATGATGTAATGATGCAATTTCCTCTTTTTGAAATTCAATGAAAAGTGTTCGCGTCTACAAATACTACTGAAAATTGAGCAAATGTTTGGAGTTCGGCTCGAGCCAACCCTCCAAACACTTCGGGCACGATGAGCCCAGAGGAAAGTCAAGCTCGAGCTTGGAAAACTTGTCCTCCAACAAATGAGAAAAATTGAGCAAGTGTTTGGAGTTCGGCTCGAGCCAACCCTCCAAACACTTCGGGCACGATGAGCCCAGAGACAAGTCAAGCTCGGGCTTGGAAAACTTGTCGTCCAAAAAATGAGAAAAATTGAGCAAGTGTTTGGAGTTTGGCTCGAGCCAACCCTCACAACACTTCGAGCACGATAAGCCCAGAGGCAAGTCAAGCTCGAGCTTGGAAAACTTGTCCTCCAAAAAATGAGAAAAATTGAGCAAGTGTTTAGAGTTCGGCACGAGCCAACCCTCCAAACACTTTGGGCACGATAAGCCCAGAGCAAAGTCAAGCTCGAGCTTGGAAAACTTGTCCTCCCAAAAATAAGAAAAATTGAGCAAGTGTTTGGAGTTCAGCTCGAGACCAACTCTCCAAACACGTCGGGAACAATAAAAATTGCTATTAATACTTGGTGCGATAGAGAGGATTAAAAGTAAATTTCATTGATATGATGCGGAAAAGTACAAAAGAATCCCAGATCGGGATAAGTACAATAGCTACTACAAAAGACTTACATTAATGTGAAATTACAAAAAATCCCAGATCGGGACAAATACAAAGACTATTACGAAATGAGATTCTCTGATGCATAGTCTTGGATAGTGAGATCGGGCTCGTTGCCAGATGACGACACGGTAGAGGCAACAGGGATATCAACATCTTGAGAAGAGAACATATCGGGACAAGGAAGGAGAGAAAGATCTCCCTCCGGGGCCTTGGCAGCAGCAGCTCGGTCTGCGACAGCCTGGTCAGCAGCGGCTTGAAGATCAATTGACCAGGCTGAATCATTGAGAGCATTAATGAAAACTTCGTCGGATGAAAGGTTGACTTCATTAGCAAACTTAGAATAGACAAATCCCTTGGGGTCTTGCATTAGAGCTCGGGGCCCATCCCGATCTAGGGTCTCAGATATCCCTTTCCTCCAAAGTTGGAGCTCGGCTTGATCAAAAGTGAACTCATATTGCTGAATCACTCCGGAGGATAGGATGTCAATAAATTCTTCTGAACTCAAGAATAAGAGTTTCGATGTACCAGATCGTCTTGTCTTTCATCAATATTCGGCAGGAGCTTTTATTTGAGCCCTTATTCCTTTTCTTTCAATGGGAGTTGAGTTGCCAATGTTCGAAGATCTTTATTAGTTTCTGTTGTCAGGTGTCAAAGTTTCCATAACAGGGTGCACCATAAGGATGAGAAGCGGCCTTTTCGGTCTTTGATAAAGAATTAATGGTCAATAAGTTCCTTGGAAGGAATTTCCCGGGATCAGTACTCCTTTAATAAAGCGTCGAAGGGGCTAATTTGGTGAATCAGAAGCAATAGCAATAGGACCAAGGGCGGGCGCTATGCTTGATCTGATCCCCGGAGATGGGAATTTGTTTCAATCAAATGGCATAGGTTGGGGCTTTCCTTTGTTAGAAATCCACGGACAACATTCTAGAACTTCCAAACCAAAGAAATGCAACTGACAGAACTCTCTATGAGTTGGGCTACATAAAAGGGGTGATCCCTTACAAACAACAAACAAGGGGTATTCGACACTTGAACGAAAGTGGGTAAAATTGACCCTTTTTTTTAGGCTTAGTCCACTCACTACCTAGGTCGCCCCAGGAGTGGCAATAGGAGACAGTATGGAAGGCTCTAGGTGGACAACTTCTTACCCTGGAAAAGTCTTCAAGCATTTTGACTTTGTCGAAGTTTGATCCCTCATGTGTAGCCATACCGTATAGAGTGCAAAATTCCTTTGTTTGGGAGTAGCTAGATTCAAGCAAGACAACTGCGGATTCTGTTCATAGAGAGCCCCTTTTGCATGATGGGTCAACGAGAAAATGGGAACAGCGGCTTAAGCCATTAGGTGTAGGCGCTTTCTAGAGGTGGAACTAGTTCTTCCTATTTGACCCAAAACCGATCGATCTTGCCATGAGCCTTTTTTTTTGTTCATTTGCTCTGCTCGCAGAGCGGCATACCGAAAAAAGAAAAGAAGAATTTAGGCCTTTCTAGAGCCCTCTCATGAATTGGATTTGAACGACCTCTTGACCTTCTCCCGAATTCGGCTGACCAGAGCTCGGCCTTCATCGGACTTGAGGAAATCGCGTCGGCCAATCTCGATCCCTTCCTCTAAAGCTTGCACTAACCCATCCTTCATTCGGCCTTGAGGGTGGCATTCTCTTTATCCAACTCTTTGATTTTGAGCTCAGAGTTGGCAATAGAACGATCAGCTCCGAGGAGCTTGTCTTTGAGCTCGCGCACCTCGGTCAGCAACACTTGGCCTCTTTTGCCTTCAATTTTTTGTTGTCCTTTTTGAGGGTCTCGAGCTCCCTCACCAAAGCAGGATCAACAAAGCTCACCCGAGCTCGGGCAATGAGAGTTGACAGTTTGACGTGAGCTCAGGCTTGGTCTTCGCAGAAGGAATTTGTAGGTCCCAAGGGGTGTGAGTAAGGTTTAGAAGGGGGGGTTGAATAAACCTTACCAACTTTTCAAATTTAGTCCTTTTAAATTAGTTCAAAGTTAATTTCACAGCTATGTCCTTGATGGACAACTAAGTTAGTTAACCAACAGAGTTAGCCACTCAACAGACTCGACTGAGCTGTTGATAGAATAACTCAAGCTGTATAGTCTAATACTTAACTTGGCTGAGATGAAATTTTCAGCGAAAGACTTGACACCCTTGAATTTGGTTTAAGTTTGTTTTAACACTTGGTTTTAGCACTTTGTTAAATATCAATTGGATAGCAAATTATCGCAGATATAGAATGATATTGGCAGAAAGTAAATTTGAAATGTAAATGACACAATAATTTTTATAGAGGTTCGAAGATGGGGTAATTCTTCTAATCCTCTCTTCTCCAACTCCCGGAGGAATCCACTAAGTATTGATCGAGTACAAAGTGGTTATCGGTCCGGATGCAAGTCTTGATCACACGGCGACTTGATCCTTTGGGACTCGCCGGAGATGCCTTGGTCACACAACTAGCTTCTCGTCCGAAGCCTTCTTCACAGGCATTTGCCTTGCTACTTCAGCTCACTTGCTCAAGCTTCTTGGATTTGATCACGAAGCCCTCCAATAACTTGAGACAGGTTTGACCTTGAACCTTTCTACAATCCTCCTTGGAATGTAGACCCCTTTTGATTCTTCAAAAGTTTCCTCTTCAACAGTTTGAAGTTGTCTTTCCTTCACAGCTTGGTGTCGGATTGATTTCCTTCGAAATTTAGGCTTGAGGATCTTGCTTGAATGACTTGAGAATATTTTGCAGGTTACAACTCAAATGATAGCTTGAATGTTCGTGGTTCAGGTAATCAAGGTCACCTCTTCTCAAAGTGATTCCTCAGCCTTTTATAGTGGACTTTCAAAAATCTGCTCGTTGAAGAGATAGGCTTATTTCAAAAGTCACTTGTGTTCGTTGGCTTGTCTTGTTGCAGTCCTTGAAATTGACATTTCCTCGTATTAAATGAACCTTCAACTTTTCAGAGTCTGACACAGGTGCAGTGCTTCTCATTGGTTTATTTCTTTTGCAAAAGACATTGCAGCATGGAAGTATTACTTATTTAAGTAATCTTCTTGACTTTTATGCAACGGATTCTTTTCAGTTGTCTTGACTTGACTGTAGTTCCTTAACTTCCCCAGGTGACTTCGAGTCAGCTCCCAATCATTGGATGACTCATCTGTCACTTCAACTTGAGACTTGGCTATCTTGAGTTGACTTGACTGACACTTCACACAACAGATTGTATCATAGTTGCTACTCCTTGATCGAGTTCTTGTCTTCTCTTCCTTGTTATACTCATTGCTTCACAATGAGTCTTCATCCCGATCTTGATTGACTTCTTGTATGTCCAGGCATAGCTGACTTGACTCAGCTAGTACAACCCTATCTATTACAATACAAATTACAAAGAAAATGGGGTGCCAACTTTCTAGTCTAAGTTTTGCATGGCATTCATCAAAATCTAAACAATAAATTTCCCAACAATTTCCCCCTTTTTGATGATGCCAAAACTTAAATCATTCATACAAAAAGTAAATAGCAAAGATACATACAGACAATGTAGAAACAGAGAATGTATGCGTAGAATCGATCTTTTTATTGATCATAACATTCTTGTCCTTTACATATCTGTTTACAAAGTGTATCAGAGAAGCATGGTATTCTATATCTAAGCAAAAATATAGAATTGCATAACTTTTATTTATCGTACAGAAGACTTACACAATATGTATTTACAATAGTAAAGTACATGAAGGGGTGGACAACAACACTTCATCGCCTTCACTGTCTCCTTCTTCTTTCTTGACTCTGTCCTTCTCGGTCTCTTTCTCTTTTTTTCTTTTTCAGCTGCTTTCTTTTTCTCGTAGGCTCTTCTGGCAGCTTCATCTTTTCTTCTTCTTTCTTGTCTTTCTTCCCACAGTTGAGTTTGTCTTTTATTTTCTTCTTCAATCCTTTTTACATATTCAACATTCTTCCTTGCTACTTCCATGTTGGCTACTACATCATATCCGACCCAATAGATCCCTCATTTCTTTCCTGGATCTATGTATTCGATGTTTTTGGGTAGAGGTCTAGGTCTGAAACCTCTTCTTCCACCTCTTTTTCCTCTTCCTCTGGGCGTGTATTGTACTGGGGCCTTCTTCTTTCCACCGAGTGGCCAGCAGAGTGACTGCTAGGAGTCTGCTGTCTGTCAGCTTCTTCGCATAGCTTGAGGCCTTTTTCCCAATACAAGTCCCAGGCTTGGGCCATGGACATACCTTCGAAGTACCCTTCGGATTCGAGCGTTTTGAATTCATCAACTGATCTAGGCTCGTTTTCCGACGTCTGAAATAGCATCAGTGTCTCTTCTGCCGGAATGCCTCCGTATTGTTTCAATATGTCCATCGCACGGGCATCCATTTTCCTTTCAACCTCCTTCATCTCTGCTTCTACGATTTTTCTCTTCTCAGACATAGGCACAACAGAGTGTTGGATCGGCAGAGTCACTGGAAGTTTGCTGATTATGTCAGCTGTGACAAGTCCTTGTTGAGGGGTTCTAGCAACCATTAAAGTCATGTCTTTTGAACCTTCCCCCTCAACTGCTTTTCCCATTTCTTTCTTCTTCTCTTCAGCTGTTTTCTTCTTCTTCTCAGCAGCTGCGTCCTTTTCTTTCTCAATCGCTGACCCTTTCTCCACGGTTGACCCTTTTAACATCTTTAGGTATTCCTCTTCCCCCTTTTTGGCATCATCAAAGGAGAGAGGAACCCCTGGAAACATGTTAGCAAGCATGAAATCTAGGCGGCTGATAGCTGAGTTTTGCTTGGATTCTGCTGCGGAGTATGTTGTTCGAAATTCTGAGCGAGTGTCTTTTGATTCGGCTGCCACCAGTTTCATTTCAACCATAAGAAGACTGAACTTTTCATTCATATTCACTTCTACGCGCAGAAGTTCTTTTCGATGAAATTCTCGCAGCAGTTCCATTTACGTGGTATGAGAGGCATGCATCCTATCAATATTTTCTTACATCCTCGTCTTCATGTCAGCATTATCGCCGCTCGGATCAAAGATCTTATTGTACAATGCTTTGAAATATCGAACCTGATCCACACGCATTGTGTACTGCTGTTGCCACCATTCCCTGATTCTGACCACTATTCCACGCAGATCAGCTGTGAGATTTGCATCTATGTTATCCAGTCGCATATCCAATGAGGCCTGGTGCCTTTCCATCTTCTCAATCTCTGCGAAGATTGCCTTGAAGACTTCTCGAACCTCAGCTGTCACCTCTATTTCAGCTGGCGGCCAAGCAACATCGAAATCAAAATCTATAGGGATAATGGAGTCGGTGGGAATGACTGGATCTGGTCGAACGTTGAAACGGCGCTGTTCACGGGCTGTTTCTTCTTCAAGATTGGGTAGCTCAATGTGGAAGGGAAAAGTGTCTTCAAACGCATCATCACACACATATGGAATCGAGGATTTAGCTGTCCGCGCTTGTGATGATTCAGGTTGAGTCGAGCCTGCTGCAACTTTGGGAGCCTGCGCAGATGACTCGGTCTCAACTGGGCCTTGGTGTGGGGGTTGGCCAGCTGACTAAGCCTCATCTGTCTGAACAGCTTCTTCGGCCTCAATGGTTGCTTCTAAATGAATTTGCGTGTCCTCTGCTGCACCATCAGCGTCATCGGACGATGATGAGTCTTGCAGGCTTGGCTCATCATCAAAATTGAACTTTTGACGAGCAACCTTGAATTCTGGCTTACTCGTGCTTGGTAGAGCATCCTCAACTGAGTCTTTTTAATGTGCAGTAGGGGTAGACTCATCTTCATCTGCAGATCCCAGGAAGGTTGTATCAGGATCATCCTGGGAGTCATGAAGAACAATGATTTCCTCCTCTGAATCAGCAATTATAGTCTGAGGAATGATCTTATCTCCTTGATTTTTACCTAGGGAAGTCTCAACCTCCCTTAAGCCTTCATTACCTCCTGCAGTCTCAACTGCAGCAAGGCCTTGGACATTCTTTTCGACAGTCTCAACTGTCTTAGGGTCTTCTACGGTGGCATCCACCGGAGTCTCAACTCCGTGGATTGCACTTTCATTGCCCAGAGTGTTAACTCCCAGGGCAGATCCATCATGTGCCTCGATCGCATCGGCGGCGTCCTCACCGCAGAGCGATTGGCACTTCAGCTGAGACAGTCTCATCTGTCCGAGCTTCGTCAGTGACAACCTGTTGTGTTTCGGTTTGTTGTTCCTTCTCCACTTCGCCTCCTAGATACTTTGTGGAGTCATCTGCAGCATCCTCCGACCTAGCTATAGCGGAGGGAGTTTCCCCCTCAGCTGGCACACCAGCTGAGTGACTTGTGATAGGGTCACTCTTCTCCAGACTCCCGGCTGTGTTCTTTGAGTGTTCAGCCGTGGGGGCAGGTGGTAAGACACCTTCAACGGGATTGGCTCGACTTGGGTCCCCAAGTTCCCAGTTTCATTGCCAAGTCCCCTAGATCCATCCTCTGAGTGAGCTGGGGAAGTGGTTGCAGCAATAACAGTGGCAATTTGGTGCACCACTCCCAATTGATCAATTTCCAGCTGAGATTTGGAAGACTCTCCTGGTCCTTCCATCAACTGTTGCTCATGCATCATCCTGGATTCCCGCATGGCTTGCTGCATTTCCAATTTTTCTGTATCAGCAGCTGGGTCCAAGTCCTCATCACTTTCTGAGAGTACGTCAAGATGAGGATGAGTATGATCAATTGTTCCAGTGAAGGGACAGATGTTGGCCTTCTCACGAGCTTCAGCCTCTTCTGCCAACCTTTCCCTCTCCTTGTCTTTGAAGATATTCAAGATATCCAGGCAGTTCTCTTCATCGAGTGCTTGGACCACTGTTGTCAACCAAAGGAAATTCATCAGTTCTTCTTCTTCTTCTTCAATAAACTCAGGTCTTTGGAATTGTTCCCTTGAGCGACTCAGCTTCCACTTTCTCCATTCGCGCAGACGATTTTGGATTTCTGGATATGGTGGAGATAACATAATCACATCATCGTCATCATCTTCCTGCTGTACTTCTTTCTCAGGAATGGAGAGTAGCAAACTTTGTTGCTCAACACCCTCAACAGCATCTGTCGTGGGCGGAGACACAACCCTCTCGACAGGAGATTTAGTTGTCTCAGCTATTACTTGTTCTCAAGTTGTTTGTCCACATCTGGGTCTTCGACTTGCCTCTGCTGATCGGCCTCAACAGACTTGGCTGTTTCATCAATGGTTTCTGGAGACTCTACTTCTCCAGTTGTTTCAGCGATCTGTTCCAGCTGAGTGGCACACTCAGCTATTTTCTCAAGCTCTGAACGCTTGTAGAGTCTTCTTCTTTTGGTCCTTACCAGAGGAATTTCTGGTTCGGATACGGTTTCCTCAGAGTCCTGGGCGACGGGGGCCGGTGCTACTTTCTTGGTCTGAGGAGCTGGCTTTCTTGGCTTGTCAGTCCTCTTTTTCTTGACAACTGGAGAAGGTATTTGAGGTTCCTTCTCAGTTGCGGCTGCAGGGGCAGGAGACACGGCTGCGGGGGGGTGACTACTGCAGGGCAGTGCGGTTGTTTTCTTTCTTTGCAGGGCAGCCTTCTACTTTGCAACTGCAGGGGAAGCTTTCTTCTTGGGAGGGGAGGCAACAATTGTTTCCTCAGGGTCAGCTGATTCCCCCTCACTGGTATCCGCCCTCTTGGCATAAGCTCACTTCTGAGCTCCGGAAAGATTTGATCTAAACATTTTCTTATTGACATGGAACGCCTTTCCATGTCGGAGTGGAAAACCTTTCACCTCCATCAACCGGCCAATCACAAGGCCATACCCCAAGGATCCTCCGAACGACCCATCTTCCTTGAAGGACTTATTCCCAACATTCTGGCAGAGTCTGCTGTAGACAAATTCTGCCCAGTTTATCTTCTTTTCCTCCATGATCGCAGCCATAACGATCAACTTGGTTTTGGACAGCTGATTAAAGCTTCCAAATTTTATGTCTACACATTTGACAACAATATCCAGCAGCTTATGATAATCTTCCTTCAGCAGCTTCTTGTCTATTGTGTAGACTACCTTCGCCGCACATTCAGGTTTGGCCAATTCCTTCCATGCAGCAGCCAGGTTTACATCAGCTTCGAATATTTTCGGTGCACCTTCCGACGGCAGCAAGCAATGCTCCAAAAGGTCTTCAGCAGTGATGATAAACTCCTTTCCATGAACAGAGGACTTGATGCCCTCGTCATGAACTTTAGCGTTCACGTAGAACTGTGCTATCTCCTCAACGTAAGTCTTCTGAAACTCCATTGTGAGAAAGGGTTTCAGTCCAGACTTTTCAATTTTGTCGGCTATCTTCTTCACAAGGGTTTCATCGGAACCCTGTTTGATCATCCTTTCGAAATCCACGGTAGAACCAGTGTGGATTTGCTTTCCCAACTTAGCGAAATCATAGGTAGTTGCCATTTTTGAGTTTTACCGAACGAAACCTTAGAAATTTGCTTTGAATATTTGTAGGGTTTGAGAGAAAAGAGCTTTCTTTGCTTTTGGAGAGATGAACAGTTTTGTGTAGTGTGAGAGAGAAAGCTGAACAAATGGTATATGTATGGGTTATGAAAGGACGTGCATACGGTTTTTGAAATTTGATCGAGATCAACGACTCAGATTTAGCACGCCGATTAGCATTTAATTTTTGCATTTAATGCGGCAGCATTTATATCCAATCATATGCTTTGTCGTGTAGCTTTTGACTATACTCGTCATTATTGCGACTGACGTCATCCTTAAAACATTCCCGCTTATTAAAAACGACTGCGTTTTTGTCACTTAGCTCATAAATGACTCAACTTACTCATTAGTTGATTCAATTCTTCTTCTCTCTTTTCACATAGGTACTCAACTGTCAGCTAACTCGATACAACTGATTTTTTGATACGGCTAATTTACTTAGCTGATTCACGAGCTCAACTCTATTTTTATCTTTTCTTGTTTCATCTATTCTCCCTGAGTCTTCTGAGTGTCAACTCAGCTCAATTAACCCTAGCTCATGCTTGAGTTCTTCAAATCTTGATTCACATAATGGCTTTGTGAATATGTCAGCTAACTATTTATCAGTTGAGATGTATTCCAAGGTGATGTCCTTCTTTTCAACATGGTCTCTTATGAAATGATATCTGACATTAATGTGCTTTGTTCTTGAGTGCAACCAGGATTTTGAGTGATTGCAATAGCACTTGTGTTATCACACATAATTGGAATCTCTTTTTCTTCAATTTCATAATCTCTCAGTTGTTGTCTCATCCATAAGACTTGGGCACAACAACTACCCGCATGACTATGTACTCGCCTTCATTTTGTGGATGTGGCTATTGAGTTTTGCTTCTTGCTAAACCAGGAAACCAATCTGTTTCCAAGCATTTGACATGTACCTAAAGTACTCTTCCCGTCAATCTACATCCAAAGATATAGTGAGTCCGAGTAACCAATAAGCTTGAATCCTCCTTCATTTGGATACCATAAGCCGACTTCCTGGCATCCCTTCAAATATCTTAGGATTCTCTTGGCTGCAGTCATATGGCTTTCTTTTGGTGCAGATTGAAATCTTGCACATACACCTACAACAAAGGTGATGTCCGCCTACTTGTTGTGAGATAGAGCAGTGATCCAATAAGTGCTCAGATCTTGTTTGATCCACATGCTTGCCATCGCATCCATATCCATCTTGATCGATGTATTCATTGGTATTTTCACAAAGAAGATTTCTCTTCCATACCAAATTTCTTCATTAAATCTCCGGTATACTTTGTTTGACTTATGAAGGTTCCATCCTTCACTGCTTAACTTGAAGTCCTAGAAAGAATGTCACTCTCCCATCATGCTCATTTCAAATTTGCCTTGCATGAGGTTTGAGAACTTATCACACAACTCTTTGTTTGTGGATCCAAAATAATGTCATCCACATATATTTGAACAAGCAAAAGATACTCTCTCCATCTTGAATTTTGAAGAGTGTTCTATCCACTTTGCTTTGGTGAATCCATTATCGTCGTAAATTGAGATAATGTATCAATGCTCTAGGTGCCTGTTTCAATCCATATAGAGCTTTCTTGAGCTTGTACACCTTATCTCCAAGAATCTTCTGCTCAAATCCTGGAGGTTGTTCAACATAGACTTATTCTTCCAATAATCCATTCAAGAATGCACTTTTTACATCCATTTGGTATACAATGAAGTTCTTGTGTGCAACATAGGCAAGAAACATCCTTATTGCTTCTAATCTTGCAACAGGAGCAAATGTTTCATGAAAATCTATACCTTCCTCTTGACAATACCCTTTGGCTACCAATCTTGCTTTGTTCCTTACCACAAAACATTCTTCATTCATCTTGTTTCTGAAAACCCATTTTGTGCCAATAACATTTTGATGGGTTGGTCTTTGCACCAATTCCCATACTTTGTTTCTTTCAAATTGATTCAGCTCTTCTTGCATGGCTTGAATCAATGTGTGTCATCCAATGCTTGGGACACATCTTTAGCTTCTATTTGGGAAATAAAACAAGTGAACATTGCTTCTTGTTGAGCTCTGGATCTGGTTCTTACACCATCTCTTACATCTCCAATGACAAGCTCTGGTGGATGGTCTCTCAGCCATCTCACATCAGGTTGGAGTAAGTTAGTTGGGTTCAGTCGTCTTGTAGCTGTGTTATCTTGAGCAGCTCTTTCATCATCACTTAATGCAGATTTTCCAGTTGTCTTTGAGATTCAGCTATCTCATCTTCACCTTGATTAATTGCTCCAACTTCAGCTTCAACATAGGGACTCTTCTGCATAGTTGGCTGATTTAGCTTATCAGCTAACTCCTCAATGTCTTCTCTATTTACATTGGGTTCATCAAACACCACATGGATAGACTCTTTTGTGACCATTGTCCATTTGTTCATCACTCTATAGGCTTTGCTTTCAGCTGAGTATCCCAAGAAGATACCTTCATCAGCTTTAGCATCAAAAGCCTTTAGATTTTCCTTCCCATTGTTGTGGATGAAGCATTTACATCTAAATATTTTAAAGTACCCAACATTTGGCTTTCTTCCTGTCCAAATTTCATAGGGAGTCTTTGTCAGCTGTCTATTAATCATTCTTCTATTTTTAGTATAGCATGCAGTGTTTATAGCTTCAGCCCAAAATCTTTTTTGGCAATCCAGCTTCAGCTAACATAGTTCTTGCAGCTTCCTTGAGGGTTCTATTCCTTCTTTCTCATATACTCCATTCTCCGTTCGCTTATGGAGTCCTTGCAAAGAGATAGTTCATGAGCAATACCATTTTCAACGCAAAGATCGAGTTATTATTCCATTGACAAACTAGTTCCTCTATCGATCTTATCTTTATAATGGTTTGACTCTTCTCATTTTGAACTCTTTTCATCGGTTGGGGTAATTTTGCAAGGTTTCTTCTTTTTACACATGAAGATTGTCCATGTATATCTTGAATAATCATCCACCACTACTAGAGTGTATTTCTTTCCACTTATGCTAGTGGCTCAATGGACCAAATAGATCCATATGCAAATAGATGCAATATTCTTGTTGAAGATGGACTTGACTTCTCTTTGAATGATGATTTAATCGCTTTCCCATCCCGGCATGCATCACAAACACTTTCTTTCTTGTACACGAGTCCGGTAATCCTTCTACAAGATTACTCCTTGCAAGCTTGTTAATTGTCTTGAAATTCGGTGACTAAACTTCTTGTGCCATAGCCAATTTGATTCGGCTGTACTCTTTGCTAGTAGACACGTGCTTGGTGTGGCAGTTGACCAATCTACCACATACATGTTCTTTTGTGTGGATCCTTGCAACACCACTTCATTTGATTCAGTGTCTTTGATTTGTCATACTCCCATATTGAATCCAACATTATAGCCCTTGTCATGAGAGTTTGATCGATGCTTAACAAGTTGAAATTAAGGCCTTCAACGTATGCAACATATGTGATTTCTAATCCATTTTTCTTGATGGATCCAGTGCCTCTAATTTCCCCTGGAGCTTCATTTCCTCCAAATATGACTTTTGCGCCTCTAATCTCCTTGAATTTTGACAAATTTTTCTTGTTTCTGTCATGTGTCCTGGGAACACCCACTATCCATGTCCAGGTTCCTTGGCACTCAGCTGTTCCTTGAACCTGCAATCAAGGAAATCAGGTTTTAGGTACCCATACTTGCCTGGGTCCTGAGGGGTTAATGCTGTATGATGATCCAACCAACCTATAGCCAAATGATTTGACTCTAAGGGGTTGCCATCTATCTGTGCCATAATCATAATTCACTTTGGCAAACTGCTTGGGGACTTTAGGTTCATACAACTGTCTCTTTTGTCTGTATGCCTGTGTGTGTGTTTTAGCAATTGCCTTCTTTGGATAGTTGTGATATTTCTGAGTGTAGTGCTTGGGTACATATGTGTGATGATGATAGCTCTGTTGCCTTTGGAATGACCTTTGCTGAGTTCTAGGTCTTTGCCATTTTGGTTTGTATTCCATAGGTCTTTGCTGATATTTCACATTATTCCAATCAGCTTGACTTGGGTAGTTTCTACCATTCCCATCATTTATGTTCCTTTGATAGAACTTCTGGGGATTTTGGTAGCTCGGTTTCTTCTTCACAGAGTACTTCCTCTTTGGAGTCTCATTTGAGGAACTCGATGGATTTCTTTCTCGTTGTCCTCTCAAAGATACTCAATTATTCGTTTTCCTTTTCCTTTATATCCAATGCCAGTTTGTTTGTGATTGTGCTTTGGAATGAATGTGTGTTCAACATTTGGTGTCTTGGATTTTTGAGATGCTTCATTACTTGAAGATCCTTTTTCCAAGATCACTTTTGGAGTTTGACTATGCACAAAGGAATTGAATCATATGCCTGTGTTGTCTCCACATTCTTTTTGGCTCATGATAAGGTCATCCAATGATTTAGATGCCTTTGTGAATGAAGCAATCACATTTTTGAGATCATTTTCTCTCTTTTCTATAACAGTTATCTCTGCTACTAGTTTAGCATTCTCAGCCTTCAACTCTTTGTTCTCATCAGCTATGTGACTTAGAGTACTCAGCTCCTTAGTTAGTTGTGAGTTTTGGCTTTTGAAATTATTTGTTTTCCTCATTTAATAGTGTGTGTGAGGATTTAATGTGCTCAAAGTCTTTCATCATTTTGCCTAATGAATCATAAAGATCAGTGGGTGATGAAGTGTGTGTGTCACAATCACTATCACTAGAATCTGAATGAGATGAGTCAGAGTGTACCTCATCTTCTTGGTTAGGTTGATCTTGTTCTTTAGCCATTAGACATGATTAAGGCTTCTTCTTCGAGTCGCTTGAGTAGTCACTCACACTACTCTCGAGTGTGTCGCTTCTTTTGACTTAGTTGTATCAGCAGTCTCAACAGCCAACATTGCTCTTTTTTTTTCTTGTCTTCTTTCTCTGAAGACTTTTCTTTCTTCTTCATTCCTGTATTTATTGACTACATGATAGGGACAATCAATAGCAAAGTGTCCTGGTTGTCTGCAATTCCAACACAAGTTTTTAACTTTTTGATCAACTCTCTCATTTCTTGGATTGTCAGCTCTTTGATATTCGATCTTTTGATACTCAACTCTCTTTGGTGGCCTATCTTCCCTTGACTTGGAGGGAGCTGAATGCCTTTTGGAGGATTCACCTTTGTTTCTTTTGTAGTTCTTGTTGAAGAACTTGTTGAATCTTTTAACCATCAAGGCAATTTCCTCCTGGACAATAGTTTCTTAGGTTTTATCTCTCTTCCCTTCCATGACTATGAGTGCAGCTGTTTTGGGTACAACTATCTCTTCTTGATCCTTTCTTCTCAGCTCAAACTCATAAGCTTTGAGGTCTGAGAATAGTTCATGATTGGATGTCTTTGATAGGTCCATCGAGCGCCTTAGAGCCATGGTCTTTATTTCCCACACACCGGGAGGCTCCTTAGTATCTTCATACACATCTCCTTCTCGTGTGTATTCTTTCCAATCCGAGAGCTCATTTGTAATTTCGGTGAATCTAGCATCCGGTGGTCCATTTTTCACCCGCAAGCATTTTAAAGTTTTCAAATTTTTGAACAACAACATATAATTTGTTTTCTTTGATTTGCTCAGATCCTTCACAAATTAAGGTTAATTTATCCCAGATTTCTTTGGCTGTTTTGCAAGATTTGACTTTGTTGAACATGGCTTTGTCCAACGTCTCGTAAAGTATATCCTTGGCCACATTGTCCAAGTTGTATCTTTTTCTGTCACCATTTGTCAATTCAGCTCTTGGTTTTTCAACCATAATTGGTCTTGGAGGAGCATCCTCCACTCCCTCAGCTGCAGCAGCTCTCCTTGCAGTTGTGTTCACCTTCATTATTTGCAGTGGCACATCCTCTATCACTATCCACATCTCATCATGTAAAGCTGATAGATGAGCCTGCATATGTATTTTCCAGTCATCAAATTCTTCAATGGTAAACATAGGAATGCGTGTCAAATTTGCTTCCATGATAATAACTTTGCAAAAAAATGGCTTTTGAAAGAGCAAGTGTTAAAAACTTCTTTGAAGGATTGAAGATCTAGTTCAGTAACCAGTGCGGAAGGCTCAATGAACCAACCGCTCTGATACCACTTGTAGGTCCCAAGGGGTGTGAGTAAGGTTTAGAAGGGAGGGGGTTGAATAAACCTTACCAATTTTTCAAATTTAGTCATTTTAAATTAGTTCAGAGTTAATTTCACAACTATGTCCTTGATGGACTAAGTTAGTTAACCAAAGATAGTTAGCCACTCAATGGACTCGGATCGAGTGTTGATAGAATAACTCATTGTTTAGTCTAATACTTAACTTGGCTGAGATGAAATTTTCAGCGGAAGACTTAACACCCTTGAATTTGGTTTAAGTTTGTTTTAACACTTGGTTTTAGCACTTTGTTAAATATCAATTGGATAGCAAATTATCAGCAGATATAGAATGATATGCAGAAAGTAAATGCTGAAATGTAAATGACACAATAATTTTTATAGAGGTTCGAAGATGGGATAATTCTTCTAATCCTCTCTTCTCCAACTCCTGGAGGAATCCACTAAGTATTGATCGAGTACAAAGTGGTTATCGGTCCAGATGCAAGTCTTGATCACACGGTGACTTGATCCTTTGGGACTCGATCCGAGATGCCTTGGTAACACAGCTGGCTTCTCATCCGACTCAGCTTCTTCACAGGGCAGTTGCCTTGCTACTTCAGCTCATTTGCTCAATCTTCTTGGATTTGATCACGAAGCTCTCCCATAACTTGAGACTGGTTCGACCTTGAACCTTTCTACAATCCTCCTTGGAATGTAGACCCTTTTTGATTCTTCAAAAGTTTCCTCTTCAACAGTTTGAAGTTGTCTTTCCTTCACAGCTTGGTGTCGGATTGATTTCCTTCGAAATTTAGGCTTGAGGATCTTGCTTGAATGACTTGAGAATATTTTGCAGGTTACAGCTCAAATGATAGCTTGAATGTTCGTGGTTCAGGTAATCAAGGTCACCTCTTCTCAAAGTGATTTCTCAGCCTTTTATAGTGGACTTTCAAAAATCTGCCCGTTGAAGAGATAGGCTGATTTCAAAAGTCACTTGTGTTCGTTGGCTTGTCTTGTTGCAGTCCTTGAAATTGACATTTCCTCGTATTAAATGAACCTTTAACTTTTCAGAGTCTGACACAGGTGCAGTGCTTCTCATTGGTTTATTTCTTTTGCACGCTTCTGGGACTGAGCACTTTAAGACATTGCAACATGGAAGTATTACTTATTTAAGTAATCTTCTTGACTTCTCTACAACGGATTCTTTTCAGTTGTCTTGACTTGACTGCAGTTCCTTAACTTTCCCAGGTGACTTCGAGTCAACTCCCAATCATTGGATGACTCATCTGTCACTTCAACTTGAGACTTGGCTATCTTGAGTTGACTTGACTGACACTTCACACAGCTGTATCATAGTTGCTACTCCTTCAGTCGAGTTCTTGTCTTCTCTTCCTTGCTATACTCAGCTACTTCACAGTGGAGTCTTCATCCCAGTCTTCAGTTGACTTCTTGTATGTCAGGCGTAGCTGACTTGACTCAGCTAGTACAACCCTATCTATTACAATACAAATTATAAAGAAAATGGGGTGCCAACTTTCTAGTCTAAGTTTTACATGGCATTCATCAAAATCTAAACAATAAATTTCCCAACAGAATTCACTTTGGGATCTAAGAGCTTTTCTAAGATGGCTCGGTCGGGAAAAGGGCAGTGGCCCTGGAGATATTGGGCCGCCAGCAAAGGGTCCTATTCTTGAGGATGGAGTTGCCAGTCATCCATGTCTGATTCGAAGTGTCGATAGGGCTCCAAATTAGCTCATGCTCGCCCGAGCTAGTCCCTACCCGAAGTTTTTTTTTTTTTTTTTGGAAGGGGGAGCTCGGTGTCGAAGATCCACGCGGGAGCCGATGGGAATGGGTCGATCATTGGGATCTCGAGAGCTCGGCTAGAACATCTTCGGTAGAGTCGGGCCGAGTGGTATGAGGAGATCGGGACCTGGACGCAGGAAGGCCCACGATTGCTCCACCTGTCTGAGAGGAGAAAGCTCGGGCCAGAGAGCTCACCTTCTTGCAAGCTTCAGTCTTTTGAGCAACAGTTCGGGACAACATCGTATCTACAACAATGAACATGTTAGAGAACAAGTACATAAATTGTAAGCTAAAAATGGAGGGAAGAGTATTACCAATGTCTCTCTATAGAGGAATAACTTCGGAACTCACTCCCGAGTAATGAAGCAAAGAATGAGTGATGATTTTTGAGAGATCGTATTTAACAGCAGTAAGCTTTTGGATTAAGTCCTGCAGGTCGAGAGGAAATTTTTTGGGATCATGTTTTTGTTGTGGTGGCAAGGACCACACCCACTCATGAGGAAAAGGCCAAGTCTCGGCCGAGGTAACAAAGAAATACCGATCTTTCCAAAACTTATTGGAGGTCGGGTACTTCCCCAAAAAATTGGTTTCATTACGAGCAGTAATGTAAAATAAAACCTTAGGGGAAGAAGATTTGACTTGGAAGAGGGAAAAAATAGATCAGTCGAAGGGGTTATGGACAAGAACTTAGTGATTATTAAAAAGCCAACTATGATTCTAAATGAATTCGGGGTAAATTGGTTGAGGGGAATTTTGTACATAGTGGACACGTCGGAAAAGACAGAGTTAATGGGAAATCTAAGCCCTCCATCTAGTTGACCGAGAAAAAAGGTAAGACCTTGAAGAGGAGGTCGGTATGGCCTATATGTATAGCTCGGGAGAGATAATTTAAAGAGAGATAGAATATCAGCATTCCTGTGGATGTTATAAAGAGATTGGGCTGTTATAGCCGAATGACCCTGATCCACCTCGGGAGGAGCTAGTGGATTGGGATTCCTAACTTCTATGGGGGAAAGAGGTATGGAAGATGAATTTGATTCCGTGGCTTCGGGATCAGTTAGTTCGGGATGAGTTTCTCTAAGACGTGTAGCATCTAACTCTCCCAACCATCTAACCAGATCGGTTAGATGGGGATCATAATTGGTTGAAGAGGGGGCAATTATTTGAAAGAAAAATAATTAAAAAAGGAAAGAGAATGAGTGTACCTAGAAAATAGAAACGAAAAGGGGATAATGGAGGAGCACCATCGGAAAAGGCCGCCGAAAATCGCCTAGAGCACGTCGGAAATCGCTTGAGAGGGTGGAGAAATTTTGCTAGAAGGTGAAATGGTCCCCCCCTTTTTTACTCTGCCTTATATAAGGAGAGATGAGGTGGGAAGATGATCACCACCCTTGATTTGAATCTCATCCAATGGTCTAGAAAGGACCTCGGGCAGAGGAGGGGACGTCTTATCAAATGAAAGGACGTCCTTGTGACGTAAATGAGTGGGAAATGTAGGGTGTGAAAACCCTAATCCAGGTCGGGATGAATAAATCTTAAGGGAAGAAAACCCTAATCTAGATCGGGATGGATAAATCTTGAGGAAAAAAACCCTAATCTAGATCGGGATTAGTAAAATTTGAAGGGTACAAAGCCCTAAAATCATATTAGGATTAGTAAAATTTGTAGGCTTTGATGCCTTAGTTAAGATCGGGATTGGCAAAATTGTGGAGGTTTTAAGGCCTTAAATAGAGATCGGGAGAATAAACTTCTGGGGAGATTTGTCGATTATATGGAGATCGGTCGAATGTATCACGAAACAATTATGTCCGAAGTAGACAAGTTACTTCGGGACATAATTGGGGGGACTGATTGATGGGGGCCTATTTAGGCTGACCTACCTCTATGAGTTGGTGAAAGATCTAGGCCAATGGTGGCCTTAGACTGGGTCGACCCTTGTGGCTAGGCCGACCTACGATAAGTGAGCCGACCTGTTGGGCTGGACCCTCGAATGGGCCAACCTAAGGGCCTACCGACCTGTTGGGATGGACCCTCGAATGGGCCAACCTAAGGGCCTACCGACCTATGGGCCGGAACCTCGAATGGGCCAACCTAAGGGCCTACCGACCTGTTGGGTTGGACCCTTGAATGGGCCAACCTAAGGGCCTACCGATCTGATGGGTCGGAGGCTAAAGTGGATCAACTTAAGGGCTGCCGATCTCTTGGGCCTGATAGGCTTGTGGCCCAATACGGGTGATTGACCTAGGCTTGTGTGTTAATTAGGGTTTTAGTGTGGCTTGATGCCTATGCAACCTTAATTCCAAAACCTATAAAAGGGGCACAAGTAAGGTACGCCGCTGGTTAGACTCTGAATACACTTTTCATTACTTTGCTATTTGATATTTTCTTCTCTAAAACGATACTGACTTAAGCGTCGGAGTGGGTACGCCAGAACAACTCTTCCGGCCCCCTTTCTAATGGTGGTGTTGCAGGTTCTTAGGTCAGTCGCGTGGCGGAGCATGATTTTATTGGGCGGTGGATATTCTAGTGTCGACCATAGATTTTAGGGCATCTCTCTATTTCCTACATCATCACACCAAATATGGCAGTAAACCATGTTAGATAAATGTTTTTATCATGATTTTGATGATTTTGTTCAAATGTGTTTTTAAACCAAAACAATGTCCCTAAATGTTGTTTAAATACTTCCGATCGATTTAAAATGTTTCTACTATTTTTCGGAGTATTTCTTGGAGTTTATTTTGATAAAAAGTTGGACATTACATCTGTTTCAGGCTCGACCGGTCGCCCTATAGGGCAACCCGTACCTGAGTTGAGTTTTGGAACAGAAAAAGGAACATAGAAAAAATTAGGGAGGGCGACCGGTCAACCGGGGTGGTCGACCGGTACTTGGGAGCCCTCCCGAAGTTGTTGTCTTCTCTGTTTCGGTTTTTAATCAACCCCAACCGGTCAAGACCAAGGGCGACCGGTCGCACCCCCTCCGACCGGTCGCACCCCCTCCGACCGGTCACCCTATGTAAAAATCGCAGAAAACCAATTTGAATCTTATCTCTCGCGCCCGGTCGAACCCCTATTTTATCAAAGAAACTATCCGTTGCATTTTCGCATAACTTTTCCCTATTTTGTGGGATTGATTTCTAACAGCTATATTGATGATTTTAAATGGTTTCTTTTGCAGCAAATCACTCCCCAAGGAGGAGCTTATGTCTGGAAATCAAAGTCAAGACCTCTCCTATAAATAGAGGCTTCATTCAAACAACAAGACACACAACATACTACACAAGCAAAGAGCAAATAAGCAAACTTTCATATATCTTGTTGTATTAGTCTAAGCACTTTCACTTGCACACATTTGAGGTCTAGGCTTTTAATTCTTGATTACACTTGTACTCATATTGTATCATTCACTATTGAGCTGTAATCTTGATTTTGGTCATCATTCAACACAAGACATCCTTGTGAGTATTCTTGTGGTAAGAATACATTTGGGTGATCTAGGTGATAGGTGTTTGGAGAGTGTGGTACTCTTCAAAGGTGGTGAAGGAAGATTGTGGTAATCTCCTTGAAGGTGTTGTAAGAGGGTTGTGGTAATCCTCAAGGTGTTGTATTAATTTTGGTAATTAATAAAATTTCTTTTTCCTTTTGAAACCATCCAGGATATCTTTGGGGTGGTAGAGCACGTAGTCCCTAGGTGGAGTGAAGCTCTTTAAATCAACGTGTGTTGTTTATTTTCCGCATTTAGCTTTCATCTTTGCTTGATTATTCGAAAAAGAGGGCAAAATCTGAAAAAATGAGATAATCTATTCACCCCCCCTCTAGATTATCGTAGCCACTTCGACTTACAAACCATATATTCGGTTTTCCACCTAAACTTCAAACACGACACCAAATATGGTGTAACAATATTCATTACACTAAATTTGGTGTGATACAAATATCCCTATTTGCCCCATTTTTCTTCAACTCTAAATTTTACTTTCATTTATATCATATATTATGTATAAAGTTAATTTATAATTGAAGTGTTATTTATTTAAAATTTTAATTTTTTTCTTATTTTGGAATAATTAATTATAGTAAGTAACAAATAATTGATATTTCCAATAAATATAATTAGCAAATAATGTACTGCTCTTTATATTTTGTCTTCATTATTTGTTTCCTATTCTCATTTGCTCACGGCGAAAAGCATTGGAATTTCTCAAAACCAATTTCGGGTGAATGAGAAATTAATGCTAGAAGTTAGCCACTTAAAACTAGAAAATGGTATGAAAAATGAAAAATGTGGGGAAGGAAATGATCCATCCCATATATGAAAAGGAGACAAAGTTTGCTCACTTTATAAATCCCAAGTTGGACTTATGGGTTTGGGTCATTGGGGGCACCCAAGTTTTTAAAGGGGTGAGGACCTACATGCTTGTGGGTTTAGTTCAAAGCACACGCGCGCCGCCGCCGGCCGGCTCGGCTCGGTCCAGCCCGGGTCCGGGTCCGGGGTTGAAGGTCGTGGGCTTGGGCTTCAAAGCTCTTATTCTTTTTGGACCAAAAACCTTTAAAATTAATAATTAATTAATTAAAGATTCCAACTGAAGTGTTTCGCATCTGAGCACGGGCCGACGCACGACCCGTGCGTCAAGTTGAAACTTTGTTCTCTCATTCGCATCCAAGCACGGGCACACACATGGGCCATGCGCCAGGTCGTGCGTCAATGCGAATGTCTGAACAGATACGTCTGTTGGCTATAAACATGTCTTTTCGAGCCAAAAGACATGATCTTTCCATACAGGGCACCTAATGCCTATATTATCGAGCCCCTGCAGATGAAATAACACATGAACAATACAAAATTATAAGCCAAAAATCGTCATTTGCATCAGCATATTGATTTCCCTCATGTTCAAAGCTTGAAAGTCTTAAACACTCCCAGTTCGTTGAAGTTCCGACTTTTGCAAGTGTTGCTAAGTCGAAATAGTTAAAAGTCGTTGTATTTTAGGGACGAGTGCGGGAACCATAAGCACTTAGTATATGGGGCATTTTCGTCTTGCGGAGACTGTATCCAATACAGGCCTCGACTAAGACAAAAATACCCAAACACTTTAGCCATATTCTGAAATAGAAACCTTCCCAATTTCACCCAAAAATCGCAAGGCGAAAATTTATGTTTCTGTTCAAGACGATGGCTTCAGTTTCATTCACTCCGATGGCTACTACACCTGCTCACGGCAAAAAGCCGCCCAAGTTCTCTGGCGTCGACTTCAAACGCTGGCAACAGAAGATGTTGTTCTACCTCACGACTTTGGGTCTGTCCCATTTTCTGAAGGAGGACCCCCTACCGTTGGCTATGGAGAATTCGACAACCAGCGGAGAATCGCTGTAGATGCTTGGTATAATAGTGATTTTCTCTGGCGTAATTATGTTTTGAACGGGATAGACGACACCTTCTATAACGTCTATAGTTCGTTCAAAATGTCCAAGGAGTTATGGGACTCTTTGGAGAAGAAATATAAAGCAGAAGATGTCGGCACAAAAAATTTTGTTGTTGGTAAATTTCTGGATTATAAAATGGTTGACACCAAGATGGTGATTAGCCAAGTGCAAGAGATTCAGATCATACTTCACAACTTAGTAAATGAAGGGATGATTCTGAGTGGGTTATTCCAAGTGGCTGCGATTATCGAAAAATTACCGCCATCATAGAAAGATTTTAAGAACTACCTAAAGCACAAACGCTAAGAAATGGGGCTTGAGGATTTGATAGTTTGACTTCGGATTGAGGAAGACAACCGGGATTCTGATTGGAAATCGACAATTTTAGGGGTATGATCACACGTTATGGAACACCAGTGGAGTTTCTGTTGCATTTTTAAATGTAACAGAAAGTATTGCCAAAAGTGTTGTGGGACCAAAACCACAGTTACATGAAGTGTTGCCCAAAATGTTGTAACACTAGAGGTAGACACACTATCAAGTTAAATCCAAACTGTTACTAAAGATGTGATAACACCAAAGGTTACACACGTGTTGGGACTAAGGTCTGAAATATATTAGAACGAGATTCTAACTCGATGGTTGGGACAATGTTCTAACAAAATAAAAGTGAAGTGGCCGAGAGCCATAAAAGTTTTGGATAATCTTGTGTTAAACAAAGATACCAGAATTTGGAAGGGGAAGCTTTACTTTAGCAAACCACATAAATGATAATACCTTGAAGTGTGTGGGTGCTCTGGCTAAAGTAGAAGCACCAAAGGAAATAAATTCAGCGTTCATGATATAATTGATGGTACGATCATTAAATCAAGAAATGTTATATTTATTAAAGATGCCATTTCTTTCAAACGAAAGAGATAAGTCTAGACATTTTTGTCGAAGACATAATACCAATAAACAGTTGATTTCTAATAGGGTTATTTCGGTTGACTATGTGAAGTCAAAGGAAAACCTTGCAGATCCGCTTACAAAAGGCATAAATCGAGATCAACTATATAAACTGTTAAGGGGAATGGGTTTAAAATCCACAAACTAAAGAATGTTCATAGCGGTAACCCAACCTTGTGAATTGGAGATCCCAAGACCTTGGTTCAATGGGACAACTAAGTTATGAATGTTCAGCTAAACACTTGGAAAATGTGTTAGATCATTTCCGAAACTTCCAAGTGAAATAGAAACCTGTTGAATGTGGTGATGTTAAGTTTAAGACTTTTAATTATTCCTATACCGAAAGGTGGAGTATGGCAGGATACTCTTCAATAGGAGATCACCTATATAAGCGACAAGTAATGACCACTTCAAAGAAACACTTATGAATCTAAGATATGGTCCAGGGCCGAAATGGACACAATGTAAGAACAACAAGTGTTAAAATTATTATTGTGTAAATACTGTTGTCTCGGTTTACACAAACAGTTGAGTAGTTCAAGACATTGCAGCACTAAGCAGCTAGTAAATCCGATAGTATTTTACTAAGGAAGATTTAAAGCCACAATCTACCCATCCTGATGCAATAATGATTCGCAGAGACTTTCAAAAGCTTAATCGCATACACGCATGCATTAATTTCATTCATGTGGGGGATTGTTGAAATTTGTTTGGTAAAATGGATGTTGACCCGATTTTGACCAAATAATTAAGTGGTTTCCATTAGTGAAAAATGGAATTAATTATTTGTAAAAAATTCTACTAAGAGAGTAGATGAGAATAGCATTTGGAATTTCTCAAAACCAATTCTTGGTGAATGAGAAATTAATGCTAGAAGTTAGCCACTTAAAACTAGAAAATGGTATGGAAAATGGAAAATGTGGGGAAGGAGAAATTCTCCATCCCACATAGGAAGAGGATGCAAAGTTTGCTCACTTTATAAATCTCAAGCTGGACTTATGGGTTTGGGCCCTTGGGGGCACCCAAGTTTTTAAAGGGGTGAGTACCTACATGCTTGTGGGTTTGGTTCAAAGCACGCACGCGCCGCCCGCCAGCTGGCTCGGCTTGGCCGGGTCCGGGGTCGAGGGTCGAAGGCTGTGGGCCTGGCTTCAAGGTCCTTATTCTTTTGGACAAAAACCTTTAAAATTAATAATTAATTAATTAACGATTCCAATCAAGTGTTTCGTGATCCAAGCACGGGCGGATGCACGGCGTCGTCGCGGCGCTAAGTCGTAAATTTGCTCTCTTGTTCGCATCCAAGCACGGGCACACGCACTGGTCATGCGCCAGGTTGTGCGTCGATGGGAATGTCTGAACATATGCGTCTGTTGGCTGTAAATATGTCTTTTCGAGCCAAAAGAAATGAGCTTTCTATACAGGGCACCTAATGCCTTTATTATCGAGCCCCTGCAGATGAAATAACACACGAACAATACGAAATTAGAAGCCAAAAATCGTCATTTGCATCAGCATATTGATTTTCCTCCTGTTCAAAGCTTGAAAGTCTTAAACACTCCCAGTTCGTTGAAGTTCCGACTTTTGCAAGTGCTGCTAAGTAAGAATAGTTAAAAGTCATTGTATATTAGGGACGAGCACCAGAACCGCTAAGCACTTAGTATACAGGGCATTTTCGTCTTGCAGAGACTGTATCCAATACAGGCCTCGACTAAGCCAAAACTACCCAAACACTTAGCCATATTCTGAAACAGAAATCTTCCCAATTTCACCCAACATAAATTCCTCTAAATTTTCCTCTAAAATAGTGTAAACACACACACAAAAATATAATTAACTCTTGGAGATGCTCTTAGGCACAAAATAGACAATATCATATTAATGTGGAGATACGGGTGATGGTGTCTATGGGCTCCAAACAAAATGCTTCCTTCAATTATTGAGTTAGGTTCATTTTATGTATATTTAAATATTTTTTTCTCAATTTGGTTTATAATTTAATCAAATCCAAATATTGACGGGTTATAATTTAGAAAGTCCAATAAGCCAAGTCCGAGGAAATTATCTGAATTATGGATCACAAAATAAATAAAGGCCAAATATAATTAATTTTATCAATTTGGGTAATAATATATAAATTAAGCCAATGAAGACTCACTATTTGCCTATAAGTACCTCATTTATCTCGCGGAGCGGCATATCGAAAAAAGAAAAGGAAAAATACACAATTTACTATGTGGTTTGTTCCTCTCAAGTTTTTTGATTCGTTTTTGTTTTGCATATTTTTGTGTGTGTTTTGTGTGATGATTTATACATATTTTGGTGTATTTTATTTGCATTTGCATATTATAGTGTTATGTTGTGTTATTTTATTGATTTTTTAGGTTTTGGTGGAAAAAACAAGTTTTTGAGCAAAAACGTTAAAAATCATTTTCGCAAGAATCGCGATAGTCATCGTATTTTGATGTAACGTTCGCATCCAAGCCCGATTGACATGATTCATACACCATTGGAAAGCTGACACAAAGTTATACAATGTCTATATCTGCTACTAAATGCAAATAAAGACGTTTAGATGGGTTACAATTATGTACAAGTTAAAATAATATGTCGAAATCTCGGAAATAACACGTCTTAGTGTTTTGGCCATAACTCTATCTAGAAAATTGATATTAAGGTGATTCAAGTGGATATGGAAAGCTAAGAGATAGAGATACAATTCATATGAAGACACCAAGATGATATTCCGAAGTTTATAGGTTGCTCGGTCGCGTCTTTGCGACAACAACTAAACAAACCGGTGGCGCGCGCCGTGACTTGCAGAACACTAAATTTTCGATTTTGTTTTGCTTTTTTTTGCTCTTCCACCTAGTTTAGACTCAGGCTTATAAGTAGGACTTGGGGTGCCCTTATTTTTACACACTTTATTTCTTAGCACTTTTGAACTCTAGTTTTCATTGTTTTTCTTCCATCCAACATCGGGATTGCTTGTTTTTCCATGTTTGAGATATTTTTGCAGCTAGATCAAAGCGTAATCTTTCTCCATCTTCTTTATCTGATTTTCAATTGCTTGGTGATTGTTGTTATTACATGATCATGTTTATAATTGCTTTCTTCCTCTCAATTGAATTGATGAATCTATCTCCAAGCATGAACTAATTTCCTTGTTCTAAGATTAAAATGATTTGATTCAAACAAACAAGCATGAATATTGATTAATTGATTTGCTTTTCTGAATGAATTGCTTTATTTGATAATTGATTGTCTAATCAACTTTTGATTGTTTTGAGGATAATTTAGATCGATAGAAGATATTATTCCTGGACTTAATTTATTCAGGGGGTTAGATATGAATCAGAAATGTATTATCTAATCTGGGCTTAATGAAAATAACAAATTATGTTGGGATAGCCTTAATCTGTGAATACATGAGTTATCAGATCTAGGCCTTATTTTTACATGTTTGTTATATTTGTTAACCGCATGATCAATTAGTTGATATTTTGCTTGCAAGTTTGATGAGATGATTCCGAAATCATTAACTTTTATCCATATCGTTTACGCAAGTTTAATCGTGTTTAGTTTTAATTTATCTTTTTAATTATTTTCCTTTAGTTTATTAAAATCACAAATCTTGTTACTTTGTTTAAGATTTTTTTTTGTTAAATTGTGTTGCATAGTAATTATTTGACAAGTTTTTTTTTGAGAGACGACTTGTGGTCAACTTGTCGCCTACGATTGATTTCGAACAAATTCTCTTGCGAGAATTGCTAGATTTATTTTAGGTGTTTAGTGGTCGAACAATTTTAATTTTTTAACCGATTTTGGAATGTTAGATGATCTTCGCAACGGATCAATCTCTGACACCCCCTAATGACTTGTTGAGATGTAGGTAGACTTCGAATTTGAGTGATACCACATCAAACATTTACTTTTTCACAACTCAATTGAAAATTGAAATACATTTTCAAGGCCACTAAATTCATTTACAAAGCCACACATGTATAATTTCCAAACGAAAAAATGTAAGGAAAACATTGAACATATCATATGCTGACGATAATCATTAACTACTTAACCTGGATTTTATGGTTGTCGCGGAGGCGCGGAAACCAACTCCACTCACATTTTCCACGATTACGTCTATTTGTCAAAAAGCAAAAATGTCGTCTGCTTTTTTATCAACTTTTTTTTGAGGTACTCTCCCGTTAGATATTATAATAATTAGACCAATTTAGCCTAATTGATCTACTTGATCCACAAACCCAACGACCCAACCTCAGTTCATCACCAGTGAATCAGCGGAATATCTAATCATTTTAGGAAACCTACTAATATTTTTCATTGAGACTATTAATATTTTTATTAGAAAAAATAATACTGTTATGGGAAATTACTAAAAATCTTTTAGAGAAAAAACTAATATTTTTCGTGAAATCCGCTAATACGTTTTTCATTTAAAACTTTCAGATTAATTCTAATTTACTATTACTTTTGACGGAAAAAATCTAATACTTTTTAGGTGGACTATTAAATATTTTCAAGAAACAATCGCATACTAATACCACAAAGTAATATAAAACTTAGTATTTTTAGGCTTGATACTATAATTATCAATATTACAAAACCAATACTTTCCCAAATATATATTATTAATACTTTTCAGATGACTACTAATACCGGTCCCTAGATATTACAAAAATGACATTGATGATATTAGAAAAACGCCACTGGGTCGATTTTAGGATTCGTCTAATGGGTTTTGGCTTGTTAGATTGTCTGACATGAGTTTTGTCATTTTTTGTATAAGGATTTTTTTTATTATTTCCTTTGGGAAAATAATAATTATATTTAACCATCACAAAGTTTTAAATTTAAATAAAAAAGAACTAATTAGCTGATTTTCTTTCTCTCTGACTCTCATTAGTCATTACTCTTTCAGATTAATTCTAATTTATATTACATTGTCGCTTCATCTTTATCAAACATTTGCTTGTGACTAAGGTTAGAACCTAGAGGTGTTCACGAAACAAGCTACATTGGCTCACCAAAGCCACAAAGTAAGTATAATTATATATATTTTTAATTGCTTTTCTAAATTATAAGTTAAATTAAATCCCAAATATATATTACTTAATTTGGGTGCAGTAAAATCATCTAAGAACTAAAATTTCTCGAAAAGAGAGATTTGGAAAATAACAGAGCTCAATATCTATGATAATGGTGAGAGATGCCTTTTTTTTTTTTATATAATTCAAATTCTAAGCACAACTTAAAGTTTCACCTAACTATTCTTAGATCTCACCGACCGGCTCCTAGAGTCGCAATGATGTGAATTCCAAAATATGCCTCAGCAATCCTCAATTCCAATAGGAAGATCACTAGTTTACACTAGAAGCCAAATCTCAATCAAACAGTGACCATGTTGCGTCTAGCGGGATTCAAACTCCCACCTTGTTGCTTCCAAACACTTATTTTGGATTGGTTAGAACGTTGAGCTATACCCCAAGGCTGAGTGATGCATTTATTGCCATTTAAATTGGGTGGTTACGCGGTTGCTCCCAGTCAGCAATTTATCTTCAACGCCAATTTCTAGGAAGATTCAACAGGCTATTATTGAAAATATTGGAGCACTCCACGCAAATAAGCAAATAAATATTTGGTAGTAATTTATTAGACTAAGATAACGTCTCAAATTAGGTGGAAGATTTCTTCCATTATCATCAAACTTAAAGGCTAAGACTAGTACTAAAAAAAAGGCTAAGACTACATATACTCTATTTTATTTCGAGGCACTCGTGAAATATTCAAATGTGTTGGTAGCATTTTCAAATACCTTATGGATGACATGCGTTTAAAATAGGTCTAATAGATTAAATTTAATGAATTTACTCCGATTATGGGCCGAAATACACACAGTACTAAATAAGAAAACATCATTTTATAAGTTGATGCATAAAGTTTGCTATGATGCTCCGATTAAGCTCATGGAGGCCTAAAAGCTCAAATCCACAGAGACCTTCATAATTAAAATAGTATGCAATTTTTTTTTTCCAAGAAGAAATAGTATGCAATTTATTACACGTTAAATTGCTGTCCAATTCTCTAGCTTGCACCTAATACTTGCTCGTCAGATGATTTTTGTTGGGTCATTCTTTGGATTTCACTCTAAGAGTAAGACATATCAACCCTTTTAATGAATTTTGTGACAGACACTGATCTACTTAACAACTCGAGTTTTGCAAGGATAGTAAAATTTTGTGACATAGGGAGTGATTTCAATCACTAAAAGAAGCATTCTTAGTTTTTGGCTGAAAAAAACAAAAAACACTTTGTAGTATTTGCAAATGTCAATTTGTGCTTTTGATTTCGCGCTTTTATTAATATTTAAGAATCTACAAAAGTAGATTCAGATTTTTTATCGAAGTTTTTTTGAATTTTGCATTTTTCCATTTGGGTTTAACTTTGCAAACAAATAAATACTTTTTCAATTATGGAGTTTAGCCTTAAACACTCTCAATTTCGATTCTCATCAACTTCGATTTTACTTTCAAACACTACCAAACTTCTAATTTGTTTTTGCTTTTAATCCTCTAATATAGGGGGTGAAAAAACTAATTCCGCAAATATCACATCGAAAAAAATCCGTAAATAATAAAATTGCTCGTGTTCTTGGAAATTGAAAGTTTAACGATGCTAATCACGTGTCCAACAAAAATTATCCAGAAATTCTCCGTGAATTTACGATCAAGTCGCATAAATTGCGTGCGTCGAGAAGGTCTCATTCTAGCCAAAAACCGTAATTTTGCCATGTGATAGTTTTTTCGGGCAAAGATGATTGATGATATTCGCAATGAATTTTCAATTTCCAACTTAGGCGGAGGAGCAAAAGGAGGAATCCGCCCGAGGAGGGGCTTGCGTCGATTAGCTAGTTGGTGAGGCAATAGCTTACAAGGCGATGATCGCATTACTTAGGTCCGAGAGGATGATCACCACACTTGGGGTATGCAATTTTTTTTTCCAAGAGTATGACATTGCTGTCCAGACACCAATACTCCTACATGATTTTTGTTGGGTCATTCCTTTTAATGAGGCAGACACTGATCTACTTAACAACTCGAGTTTTGGGGAATTTTCCGCAATGAGGGAAAGCCAAACGTCGACGGATCAATGACGCGTGGAGGTAGAAGGCCCACAGTCGTGAACTTACTTTTCCTACCAAACTTCTAAGAAGAAGCAATGTAATAATAAAATTGGTATCTAGGGAATAAGCATCGGCTAAACTCCAACAAATTTTCAACTGAATTTTCAATTTCCAACTTAGGCGGAGGAGCAAAGACAGAGGATGCAAGTGTTATCAAGAATGATTGGGCGTGAAGAAAACTCAATTCGCTAGTCTTTCGTTTTTTAATTGCAACACATATTTGTTAAAACATGATTTTTTATGGGATTTGATCCTCTAACTAATTTTACGATTTTGTCATTAAACTACTATTAAAATGGGTGCTGAATAGAATACTGATGCTATTAAAATTAGTGATATGAAAAAGATCGTGGCTTCGTGATATTTTTTATTTAAATAGACTTATTGAAAATAAATTATAAATTTAATTTCTTTTGTTATTGATGGATAATTTAAAAAACTTTGACAAAGGGTCCAACCGAATAAAGTGTACGCGTAGAAGGAACGCGTGAACTATAAAGGAAGATGCAACGGCTTCTTAATAACGCAGGAGATTTTTTTTTTTTTGAGAAGAACGCAGGAGATTTTTGTTCAACATTCGTTAAGCAAAGAAAAGCTCGTCCGAGAAGGCGAACACTATTAGGTAAATCAAATATTTCTTGCTTCCTAGCGCACATACCTAAAATCTTGGTTGAATTTGACTCTGATGATTCTTTTGAAAAGGATTTCTGATTTTTGTGGAGATGATCAGTGATATATATGTATATTTGGTTTTAAAGTTGTTTTTTTTTTGGCTTGATATTATCGCTTTTTATTCTTGTTTTTCGAAACCCTTAAATTTTGATACATGATTATGGTGCTGGATTTTCTTGTTTCTTTGATTGTTTTTGCTTTGGAAATCTGTCCTGTTGTCTTTATTGATGCATGTTTGAATGGACAAGTTTCTAAAATTGGTGATGCCTTTTTGCCTGCGGCTTGTTTGTTTATATGTGTCATGATCTTACCCAATTATCAGCTGTCATGTTCCCCTTTGAGTGATGATGATTCACAGATTTCTTTTTTGTTTTTCCTTTTCCTTTGTTGGGTTGGAACTTGGAAGGGGGAAGGTATTGGGGTTGAGCTTTTGGGATTGATTAGAGTCTCTCTTTTGTATGATTTTAAGATTTTTGAAAAGTAGCCCTCAATAATTCCAGATTATGAGAAATCAAAGGATGAAATACTGTTTCTTGTTTGGTAAAGAACGCTAAGTGGGAATAATTTCTAGTTCTTGAATGAAATGGTTTTATATGTTCCTTGAAACCATTGTTCCTTCTAATAGATCTCTTATTAAAGAACACCAAGTATCTCTATGCCCTTGAAACATTTGATTTTGCTGGTAGATTTGTTATAAGAGAACAATAAGTATACAGAGCACCCTTTAACAAAATAATGATGGTTCTTCTTTTTGTTTCGTGCATTTTCTTTTGTAAAACAAATTTATTGCTCAAAATGTCTGTGGGTTTCATAATTGCACTCTGTATGTTAAGCATGATATGTCATGCCCTCAGAAGCAGTACGGGTAAAGGCATTAGATTCTTGCTTACAACTTCTTGTCGTGTGATTCCGTTGATCCTTCTGTCACAGTTTGTGTTGATTTGATTGAAGTTAAAAAAAGATGGAAGGTCGACAGGACAATCACGATAATCAAGAAAAAGGAATGTTCTCTCATCTTGCAGCATATGCAGCTGGAGCTGGACATTACCCTCCACCTCATGGGTACCCTCCTCCAGCATATCCTCCACACGGGTATGCTCCCCATGGCTACCCTCACGGCTATCCTCCTCCGGCTGGATATCCTCCCCTGCTGGATATCCATCGGCAGGATACCCACCGCCAGCATATCCTCCGCCTCATGGATACCACCCATCAGGTTATCCTGGTCCATCTCATTCAGGTATCTCTATATTGATTGTTGAATTAATCGCCTACTATAGTTCATCTCTTGTGTTTTTTATTTTCATATCTTACTATCGTATTTGAGCAATTGCCTTCATTACACAGTAATCCATTTCTATTGAGTTAGTCTTTATGAATTGACATGTTCATTTAATAGGCATATAATATAAGTTGCACGAGACTCGTGTTTGGCATTTCTTTTACCATTGCATGTTTGAGGGTTATGATTTATTGATCTTTAATTTAAAATCTGAATGTGAAATATAATGATGACTGGAGATGCAAGATTTCGCAATTAGACCTAGGGGCTGTTTAACTGAGCTTTAATTTATTAGAAACAACTATGATGCTTTTTAAGGTGTCTAGTTGCAAACAAGGGCCCAATTGCAGGTACCACTACCTCTTTTTGGAAAATTCCAAAGGACACTCCCTAATGTTATGAAATGCCTTATGTATTCCCTCTTACATCACTCGTAGTTACAGAACCTTGTCGATGCTGCGAAAAGTAACGTCAATTTTAAAAAATTGCCCATTGGTAACACAAATTGCTAATGAAAAATGCCTCCGATTACAATGAAAGAACCATGCTATAAAATAGAGGGGTAGCTAAAATTGAATTTTTTTATTGAAGGGTGTTGAAGTTTCAATTTTTGGAATTCTGCTATAGGTTTGCTGATCATAGCCATTTAGAGTTTATTCTTTATACTTTCTAAACGATGGAAACTTTACTGCGCAAGTTTAAAGCTTTAATCTTTAATATGATAATAATAGAAATACAACTTGGATAACACATAATCAACTTCTGTTTACTTTGATCAACAAGTATGATTGCATTATTTGTGAAATTGGTATGCGAAGCGACGGTAGATGGTTATAGAGATAGAACTGAGGGATGTTGTGACTATGGTATGGCATCAAGTGTCTTCTGTTTCTAAAGATAAATAAAAGTTCAACAACAACAACAACAACAATAATAATCGTTTACTGTCATAAGCCATATTTAATCTAAATCTTTTAGGTATTCCTCGCCTCTTTTGATTTGTGTGAGTGATTCCCTATATGGATAAAGATAAATAAAAGTTCAAGTATGAAAATATTAAAGTTTTCATTTAGAAACTAAAAATGGTATTGATAACTAGTATTGAAAATATTTCCAATTTTTTCAAATTTTTGTTTAAATCTTTTTAGTTTGGCTCATACTAGCTAGTATTTTCAATTTGATTTTTTGAGTTGATTGAGCACTTTTCATAGCCAGGTTGGGGAGGCCCATATGACTTTGCAGGGTACTCATTTTGGTGGGGATTGTAAGTTATGAAGAAGGCAAGGGGCGAAGAGAAAAAAATAAAAGTTCTGATACAAAAAGAAAATCATATAAATTATAACTAAAAAACAAATTAAAAAGTGTAATTTTTTTAAAAAAAGTTTGAGTTAATTATTTTGGAGGAAAAGGGTTTAGCTTTCTGAAAAAAATTCAAATCTACAAAAAGTTGTCAGTTGCAAAAATATCACTTTTGAGTTTTGATATATAAATTTAAAAAACTTGCCTAGGCAAACAGGTAGAAATGGTTAAGAAAAAAAGAATTTTACTTGCATTATGCTAACACCCCTTTGATATGTGTGTTTGTGTATATGAATTTAATTAAAGTGTTATTTTTATTGAGTTACCATGTTATCTCCTGATGCATTGTACTAACTTATAGATGTTGTAATAAACAACTTATTGCAGGCCATGGATTCCCAGGAATTCTAGCTGGAGGCGCAGCAGCAGCAGCAGCTGCTTACGGGGCTCACCACTTGGCACATGGCGGATACCATCATCATGGTGGATTTTATGGCCATCCTCACCATGGGAAGTTTAAGCATGGGAAGTTCAAACACGGGAAATTTGGCAAACGTTGGAAGCATGGCATGTATGGGAGGCATAAGTTCAAAAAATGGAAGTGAATGCACAGAGCCTCTTGACTTGTCTTAAATCACTGGCATCTATCTATCTACTGCTGTTATTTTATTTTTATGTGTGGTCATCATATTACTTTTGTGTCAATGAATTCTAATACAATCTGGTGTTAAAGCATAGCCTATCCTAGTATGGTTTTGTATAGAGCTGGCTAGTTAACTCCTGAATCTTTTAATAGTATAATTTCTGAAAATATTGGGTGTTTAAGCACAGTCTGTCTATATAATCACTTCTGTTGGTTTCTCCTTTCGCTATGTTTGCTAGCTGTCAGGTTTTAGCAATTTCATATGAGAGCAGTTATAATATGATCTGTAGTTGGTTATAGGCATACACAAGTATATGTAGAATTCAAGATCGGTGCTATTGAAGAGTCGTAGTGTCTTAGAACAATGGAATAATTAGAAAATTATGTTGGTGTTTAATGCATCCTGCAGATATATATTAGATGGTTGAACCAAGTGCTTATCTTGCCATGGAGTGAGTGATAATTTGCCTTTTCTTTTACTTTTTTTTGAGCATCAATTTGCCAAAAATTTGTTTGACAGAATGTACAGCAATTTGGTAGATTTATGTTCTTGTATGAGCTAGAGGGCCTGAAGAATAATTTCTTGGACCACTGAGTAAACCAGTCCAGTATCTCCATTCCTTAAGCCCAATTCAGGTTTATTTAAGATCGTTCATTTCGGTTAAAATGTTATGGTTCAATTTCCTATTTGTTTTATCATTTTGAAGTTAATACATTTTCATAAGTATATAGGAGATAAAGGCACCCACCCCAATTCAAGGATCTTTTTTCTTCCAGTTATTTGGACTCAAATTGAATTTGCAGCTATGCCTTCGGCTTCCAAGAAAATATGAGATATAGCAACTCTTCTGCTGTACATAACTTGGCACTGTACTGGGTTTTGTCGTTTGAGGGCTACTAAGAAGTTATATTTCAATGGGAAATTTGAAATTAACATGATGACACACACACACACACTATGATTTTGCATTTTGTTAGACCATATATGAATATGATAAACTATATATAGATAACTACAAAGCTACCCCGAAGTTTGAGCTAATAAAAAAAATAAAAGAACCTGGAAGTTTTTCAAATTTACAAAAATCTTTGAGGTTTGATTCTATATTAGACTCTACCTCTTCACAAGCAATAATATTTCAAACCCCTTTTTAACATTTGTAAGAATATTACATTTACCTTGTTACATTTAAGATATAATCAAACCTCAGAGTGTTTTTTTTCTAATTTTTGTAATTTTGAAACTTCTCTGGATTTTTTTTTTTAACTACCCCAAACTTCAGTAGTAATTTTTGTAATTATCCCCATATATATTACACTAGGCCGAAGTTGGTATTGCTAGCATAAACATCACAGTGTCAAAATCTTGATTTTGGATGGCGTGATATACTCGAATGAGATTATAATTAAAATTTTAAAGAGGACAAACTTGTTAGTTTTATTTAAATTTACATATGAAGAGCAAAATCATCGTGTCTAGGAGCCAATGTACTCGTGTTATCCCTTTGGATACGAGATCTCACATCTTTAAGGTGTTTCATCTAGTGTTTCAATTCTAACGAAATCCCATAAGGAATAAGGGATTCGGGTTGACTTCTTTGGGCTTAGTGATTGCTTTAATGCTTATGCCACATACATTAATTCAAGATCAGGTTACATCTATTACCATGATGTGATAATCAACCAAATCCGTTTTGAGTCACCATCACATTGGCATGAATTATTGTATTTTAAGCTCTCACTTTCCAAATTTATGTGGTATTTTTTGAAGTCCATGTTCTTATCATCCTTGACCATATATATCTTCCATGTGCTGCTGTCTCCCAATGCAAGTTGTGCACTGCGGCAAATTTCTCTTTCTGGTTTTGCTCATATCTGATTACTCCTAAATAGAGCTATCAGTCCGGTCTGATGAGTAGAACTGGGTTGCAATTTCATAGGAGCAAAACGGATCGGGCCTATTTGGTCCGTCCCATTTGGACCGAAAAGTCAGGCTGACCGGGTCATTTTACGTGTATTTTCAAAGTATGAGCAGAGTTGGATTCCAAAAATAGCAGTCCGATTAATTCCTGAACCGACTGGCCCGATTTTTCACTTTGACTCGGTGGGCCAGCCCGATCAATTAGACAGTTCTACTCTTGTAAATGGTCTCAGTCTTTCATACGCATAAATAAGAGAAATTGTCGGAAATACCTCAACTTTTGGAGAGAAAAAAACACTTTTTACGCTCCTATTACTTTTGTACTATTTTTTGACTTTTTTACGCTCTTTCATTTTTTTTGTGTGGTTATTTTTAAGTTTTTTTCGATTTTTTTTGTTCCTATATGCTTTATATGTTATATTTTTTGTTTCGATGTTGTTTATATTTGTTTCTTGATTGTTTCTATGTTGTTTCATTGTTGTTTCGATGTTTCAATACAACTTTTGCTTATTTTTTATGCTTTTTTCCTATTCCTGCGTTGTTTTGTGTATTGTTTCTGTTGTTTTTGGGTTGCTTCTATACTGTTTTTTTTTGTTATGATGTTTCTTTGTTAATTTCATGTAGTTTTCGATGTTCCAATGTCGTTTTTACCTATGTTTAAGCTCTTTTTGTTCATATGATGTTTTTTATATTATTTATGTTGTTTCTATATAGTTTCCAATGGTATTATGTTGTTTCTTAGTTGTTTCCATGTTTTTTATGTTTTCAATGCATTGGATCAAAAATTGAATCGTATTTTTTATTCATGTTGTTTCTATATTAATTTCAATTTGTTTGATTTTAATATGTGTTGTTTTATATATATATTTCTTGATTCTTTATAAGATTTGAAGTGTAAAATTGATTATTTAATTGGGGCATAAATTATTTTTCCATTGAAATTTTATTAGATTGAAACATGTTCGAAATAACCTTGAAACAACGACGTAAAAAAATTCGGAAAATTTGGCGGGAGCGTAAAAATGTCCAAAAAAGGTGTGGGAACGTAAAGAAGTCCAAAAATATCCGCGAGTGTAAAAAAACTGTCATTTTCTCCGGATTGTAAGGCAATTGTGTCTCTAACCACATGAGTAATGTGCCAGTTGGAATGTCGACTGATGACATGGTAAATTGGTAATTAAATTAATATTGCCTCATGTAATAATCCAAGCGTTGTTGCATATGTTGCATTTTTAAGACCTTTCTGGAAAATTTAATTTTATCTTTACCGTCTTCAACCACTAGTTTGGTATTCTTGAACCAAGATTATTTCATACATCATGTTTCATCCTTACATTTAGGGTGACTCCGAATTTTCAATTTTACGAGGCAATATTTGATATTTTTTTCTTAAGGACAATGGACGAGAAAATGTTAATTGTCAACCATATTAAGAAGAACATTTCTTTTCTAAAGTTAGTAAATTTAAGCTTAATTGCAATTTTAGTCTTACCTCTTAGGGGTTGGAAATCTTAATTCTATAACTTTTTGCTGTGGCAGTTTCGATTCTTGGTCCTTTAATCAAAATAATAATTTCAGTCCTGTAAGTTTTAACGATCATGAGTATTTTGGTGCGAACAAATGAAATATTGAAAACACCTAGTTGAGACCAAAATCACACAAAACCAAAATTTGTAGGACAAAAATTGAACAAATTAGAAATTGTAAGATCAAAATTGCACGGAATCAAAATTTTACAAGATTAAAATTGTTGCCTAAAATTACTAGACCCCATAGTTAAGGGCTAATTACTTTTGCAATTAAGCCGTAAATGTAAATATGTGATTTTTCAACTTATATACGTGAAAGATGATTGTCCTGCTAGCCAGCCCTGTTGGCTACGTCATACGTTACTTGCCGCCAATCTATTATTTTCTTCTTCTTCTTTTTTCTGTGCTTCTAAAGTTGGGCAAAAGATTTGAAATTATTCAGTGAAACAAGCATGAAAATGATGCATGTATACAGTATATAGGATTGTTAGCTGGATCATATCCTTCGAAAAACACACTATGATCTTAGTTATTACTAACATCTAAATATAATATATAAATTAAGTTGCGTGCTTGAAATGAAACTATAAACAGATCCCTTAATATTTTCAATCTATTAGCTAGCAGCAAGTTGCCAAAATGCATATTCATTATAAGATAGCAGTCCACATCAAATATTGCCAGTACTTGGGATCTTGAACATTTATTGAAAATTGAAATTGTCCCCACATAATTTATTATATAATTGCATTAATATAATTGTCTAGAGCTGCCTTATTCTACTGAGGACCACTGTACTGTTCCTAGCAAGAAAAAGTAAATTCAGAGTATGTTTCCCACATAAGGAAAATTGCAGCAAACCAGTTGAGTGTTATCAGAAGGCATGTCTCATGGTTCAACTGGTGAACCCTTAGACAAATTAACATGTTTGATAACTTCATATTTCTTGGAAAAATCCTATATATAAAAGAGGTGGTCTTATACGAGATCATCGTCCTGATTTAAGTTCACGAGACGGACCCTATAAAACACAAAATATATGGCCGGGTCTTTTTATAAGTTTAGATTTGGGTTTGAATTTTTTTTACATATAGGATCCATCTCATTGATTATGTCTTAAATTAAATGCAAATTTTTGTCTATAGAAAATTTGTCTGGTTGAACTTATGTCATTTACATAAATCTTTCATCGAACGAAACAAATATAATATGGTAAAAATTTTGGGTCATCATTTCCATATTTTTACAAACAAAAACAAAAATGCATCTTCAGGTTGTAAAAATGTCCACTTTAAATTTGGAATCAGAGGAACATAAATGATTATGTTTACATTACTTAATTGCCACATTCTGTGAATAATTCAAACTTGAAAGGGATTTGCTGAAAAAATCTCGGCTGCTATCTTGGTCACATGTATAATTTGAATCTCGAGGGAGATTACATTCCGATGAACCAACAAACGTATCATTATGACTACTACTCTTATTTTAATATTTTCACCTAATTAAAGGAATTCCCATTTGCATATAAAAAGTTGTACCATTTGAATGAGGAATTTGTTTTTTCCCCCAGTCTTTTCGTCATAAAAATGCAAGATTCAATCTTTGATTAGCCTCACCAAGAATGGAAAATTATAATTTAAAAATCTACTTCAACGACAAATTAATTAATCACAAAATAACATTTTGTTAGGAAAAGTGATGTATGACACCAAATGGGATCCTTTGTTCGAAATGGTTTTTCTGATCACGTATTCCAATATTACAATTACACGTCAAGTGCGTAAAATGATGTCAACAATGTACACGTAACATATATTAATGTTATTGAAATAACAAATAAAATGCCATGTGAAACAGAGAATGCATGTTTATTTTTTACGTGTTTGTCGCCACACATTCATAATCGTTACAAAAACTACATGAATAGGTCCATAAATAAGAAAGATGAGATGAACTAACATATCCATCTCATTTCTTCAATTTTCCTGGTTATTTTTGTCATTTTGGTAGCTGTTTGGGGAAAGTGTTGAATAAGGAAGAAGTTGTGGGGGGGTTGGGGTGGTCTTAAAGCGGCATGTGCTCTTTGGCGGCAAAGTCGCTCTTTTGGGGCCCAAATGCGCCGCTACTTCACTTGCACATTAGCTGTCCATCATCAATACTCTAATCCATCTACGTTTGGATATATTTTATTTATTCACCAAATATTTCAATTTGAGTCACTTTTTTGCATATATTTTTTGTTTACAAATTGAGTATGGAAGATTGACCCTAAACTTGGTATAAAATCCCTTTGTTTTTATATAGAGTGATTCTTTCTAGGTTTTTCTCCTCTATCCAATCGGTAGGATCTCCGAGTTTTGGTCTTTCCACACTACCGCTTGAAGCTCCCCGAAGGGCTCGAACTCTTAATTTGTCCAAAGAAAGGCTAAGAGTTGCGTCACCTTGACCATTAGGCCAAAGATAATTTGTAGTCTTTGCTAATTAAAATTATAAAACAAAATATGCGATCATTAATTCAATGGTTATTGCGCCAATATTAGGTTCAAAATTGAGAAAATTTTATTTATGACGAAAAACAGGTCAAATTATTTAGTATTTGATTTGAGATCGAGTGCAAAATATTAGTGAAAATTAATTTTTATGCTAAAACTCGATTTGATTAATAAAAATTAATAAAATATACATACCAATTAAATTACTTAAAATAGATTTTGGTTTAACTCGATCAACAATCAAAACCAAATCAAATATTTTTAAATTTGGGAAATGTATACAATTGCACCACTTTTTGGAGATAATGACAATTTTTTACGCTTTTTGGTACTTTTTTGGACTAATTTACTTTCCCGCCCTTTTTGTGAACAAATTTACGCTCCCGCCAGATTTTTCGGACTTTTTTACGTTGTTGTTCAAGATTGTTCCGAACATATTTCAAACATGTTTCTTCTAATAAAAATTTCAGTGAAAAATAAATTTTGCCCCCGTTAAGTAATTAATTTTATATTCGAAATCTTATAAAAATTAAAATAAAAAAATATACACATAAAAAATACATATTAAAACCAAACAAACTAAAATATTATAGAAACAACATGAATAAAAAACACAATTCAATTTTTGATCCAACACATAAAAACATAAAAAACATGGAAATAACCAAGAAAATATATAGAAACAAACTAAAAACAATATGAAAACACCATATGAGCAAAAAAAAGCTTAAAAATAGGTAAAAATTGTATTTACACAATGAAAACTACATGGAAACAACAACAAAAGTTATTAGAACAACATTAAAATATTATAGATCAACAATGCAGAAACAATGGAAACAATGTACAAAATAATACACGAACAAAAAACAACATAAAAATATGTAAACGTTATTTTGAAACATCGAAACAACAAAGAAACAATAAAGAAACAAATTTAAACTACATCGAAATAACATATATAATATATAAAGCGATACATGAAAAAAAACGAAAAAAACATAAAAATAATAAAAAAAAAATATGCATGAGCGTGAAAAGGGAAAAAAATGGGTACAGAAGTGATATACGTGTATTTTGTGGTATGTTTACTAGAAATAAGATATTTTTTTATAATTTCCCCTTTAAATTTTGGTTAAAATAGATACCAGACATGGCTGCAGAGTACTTGACTCAAATTTAAATATATAATTGGTTGGATATAACATAAGGGGCACTTATTATTTGAGCCCACCACAAAAGCTATCTACTTTTGAAACATTAGGAATTTGTTCATACTTTGTGTAAATTCTGTCAGCATTGACTGCAGTGTGCAGTGTTGTATGTGCAATAAATGTCAAGAAAAATAGTAAATACATTCATTCCTATTTTTTATTTTATTTTTTACTTAACTATTATTTATTTATTTTTCAGGTTTAAATTGCAAAAAAAAAAAAAAAACGCTTCAGCGTGCTCCCCAAGAATCGAACCCACATCTATACAGACACAAGATGGTATTCTACAATTAGATCATTATTGCTTATTGTGCAATTTTAGTATAACCATGTATATAACGCCATTCATAAATACACCTGGTAAATTTAAAAAAATATTAAAAATGCCTCTAAATATGGAGGCTAAGAATCGAACCCAAGTCTGTACCATAGCAATGTACTATTCTACCACTAGACCACTGGTGTTTGTTGTATAGTTTCAATATAACCATGAAAATAACATCATTCATAAATTATTACAAATTCCCAAAGCTCGTCATATTTATTTTCCTTCTTCACTATACTAGACTCTTAATCTTTGAATGTATTAAAAAACATGATACTTTATCTCAATCAATGTATAATTTTACTTATAAAGTGTTACTTTAATAATATCATTTTTATTTTTTATTTTTTCCTCTTTCTTTTGTTCCTGGTTTGTAACTGTATTAAGAAATCTGATACTTTATCTCAAAAAATGAATACTTTTACTTATAAAAGTGTACTTTAACTATATCATATTTATTTTTTATTTTTTCTTCTTTCCCTCATTCCTAATTTGTGACTATATTAAGAAACATGATACTTTATCTCAAAAAATAGATGTTTTAACGTATAAAAGTGTTACTTTAACTCTGTTATATATATATATATATTGTAATATATTCATAATTTGTGATTATATTAAAAAATATGTTACTTTATCTGAAAAAACAAATACTTTTACTTAATTATAAAGGTATTACTTTAACTCTATCATATTTATTATTTATCTTTCTTTGTATTGAACTCATAATATATGACTATATTAAATAATATGATACTTTATTTCAAAAAACAGATATTCTTACTCTTAAAACATGATATTTTATATCAAAAAATATATAAAATTACTCATAAATGTGTTACTTTAACTCTATATATTTATTTTTCCTTCATTGTAACGTAATCATAATTTGTGGCTATATTAAAAAATATGATACTTTATCTAAAAAGGCCGATATACTTTTTTCTCATAAAACTGTTACTTTAACTGAGGAAGAAAAATAGGAAAAAAAAAAAAAGGCAGCATGTGGCTTTGACCCACGGACCTGATCAACAGGATCGGCGAGTCAATAGGATCCGTTTTACGGATTTAAAACCGTAAGACGATCATATATGTAAGTCCAAGTGGCTACGATAATCTAGATGGAGGGTGAATAGATTATCTCAGTTTTTCAGATTTTGCCCTCTTTTTGAATAAACAAGCAAAGATGAAAGCTAAATGCGAAAATAAACAACACACGTTGATTTAAAGAGCTTCACCCCACCAGGGACTACGTGCTCTACCACCCCAAAGATATCCAGGGATGGGTTTCAAAAAAGAAAAGAAATTTTATTAATTACCAAAATTAATACAACACCTTGAGGATTACCACAACCCTCTTACAACACCTTCAATGAGATTACCACAATCCTCCTTCACCACCTCTGAAGAGTACCACACTCTCCAAACACCTATCACCTAGATCACCCAAGTGTATTCTTACCACAAGAATATTCACAAGGATGTCTTGTGTTGAATAATGACTAAAATCAAGATTACAACTCATAATGAATGATACAATATGAGTACAAGTGTAATCAAGAATTGAAAGCCTAGACCTCAAATGTGTGCAAGTGAAAGTGTGCGCTAATACAACAAGATATATGAAAGTGTTTGCTTGTTTGCTCTTTGCTTGTGTGATGTGTTGTATCTTGTTGCTTGAATGAAGCCTCTATTTATAGGAGAGGTCTTGGCTTTGATTTCCGACATAGGCTCTGGCTTGGGGAGTGATTTTTTTGCAAAAGAAACCATTTAAAATCATCAATATACCGTTAGAAATCAATCCCACAAATTAGGGAAAAGTCATGCGAAAATGCAACGGATAGTTCTTTGATAAAGCAGGGGTTCGACCGATCACGCAGAGATAAGATTGAAATTGAATTTGCGATTTTTATGCGGGGGACCGGTCGGAGGGTTCGATTGGCCGCCTCTTGATCTTGACCGGTTGGGGTTGTTTAAAAATGAAACAGAGAAGACAGACTGAAGAAGGCACTCCTGTGCACGGTCGCCCGGGGTCGGCCAGGTCGCCCTACTTGATTTCTTCTACGTCCCATTTTGTTTCAAAACTCAACTCAGTGCGGGTTGCCCTATGGGCGACCGGCCGAGCTCGAAACAAATGTCTTTGTCAATTTTTATCCAAAAAACTCCAAGAAATACTCAGAAAAATAGTAAAAATATTTTAAATCGATCGGAAGTATTTAGACAACATTTAGGGACATTGTTTTGGTTTAAAAACTCATTTGAACAAAATCATCAAAATCATGATAAAAACATTTATTCTAACAAACTCCCCCTTTTTGATAATTACAAACCAAAACAATTTTCACAAAGACGATTTTGAAAACAAATTAATTTACCGATTTTACGAGTGAACTATTCGTTTAAAAATATTTTATAAAAAGCTCCCCCTATTTATGAGCATATTAATCAAGAAATATGCATAAGCTAGAAGTACAAGCTTTTACACGCTTTTACAAGATACATATAAACATCATGAGTTAAGAAGCTCCCCCTATCAACATACTTATAATCTATTGCAATTTAGTCCACAATACAAGCCATGGACTAGGTATACTTGTCTTTAGGAAGCCATAGCTTATAGCTTTTATTGCAAGCTTTTATTAGCTTCTTTGAGTTAACGAGCCAATTTCCTGTTTCTCCCCCTTTGAAATCATCAAAAAGAATGTTAGGAGATAAAAATATTATACAAGTATATCAAAGTACGCCAAGAATACGATTTATCAACCATTGAAAGATGAAGGCTTAAAATCCGAAGAAATGGGAGAAATGTATCATGAAAAAATCCATAAGCTTGTTTTGTTTGCTAAGACATGATCTCAATAAGTATTTAAGACTTTTGGAAGCAAGAGAATCATGTAGAAGTTGAAATTTTCATTGAGACATTTCATCGAACACTTTGTGGGCGTAAAAATTAAAAGAAGTTGTATAAAGCCCTTGTAAATGAATCAAGCCAAAAATTTTCATCACCAAATCATACCAAACATCATACAATACAACATAACACCAAGCTCATCATGATCATAAGATAATTTCATCAAGAAATATATAAGAAAGCCACAAACTCAAGGGTTCAACCCAATTGAGCCAAGAAAGGAAAATTCTTACCATTCGATCGGTAAAGATGAGCGATGATGATGATAAACATGATATATAAGGTCCAAGATATGAATTGAAAGCATGAAAACAAATTTAGAGTGAAATTTGTGTGAATTTGGCGAAGGGGACGAAAAATGGCAAAAATGAAGTAATATGACTAAGGCAGGAGACAGAACGGTTTTATTCCAAAAAATTGCTTAGGCGACTGGCCGACGTTGAGGGCGACGGTTGCCCTCAACCTCATCACCCCACCTGTCTTGAGCTTTTGTTAAAATCCGAATTTTCAACCAAAAATCCGATTTTTCGCCTCTAAGTTTTGAAAACATGCAAAATGCAAACGTAAACCTCATTCTATATGTATTATGCCTAACCGAGCTCGTATAGACGCAAAAGTCTCGGAAGATAGCGGTTTTGTAAAAATGTCCGCCAATTGATCTTGAGATGGTACAAAAGATATCTCAATTTTTCGTTTAGAAACACAATCCCTTAGAAAATGATGTCGAATTTCAATATGTTTAGTACGGTTATGATGAACCGGGTTTTGAGCAATGTTTATAGCGGATATATTGTCACAAAAGATAGGAACGTTTTCAAAAGAGCATTTGTAATCCGCTAAGGTTTGTTTTATCCAAAGAAGTTGAGTACAACAAAAAGCTACGGAAATATATTCGGCTTCGGCCGTTGAAAGTGAAACACAATTTTGCTTCTTTGAAAACCAAGAAACTAGGTAATCGCCTAAAAATTGACATGATCCGGAAGTACTTTTCCGATCATCAATATTTCCCGCATAATCCGAATCACTATAACCTTTAAGAGAAAAATTTTCATTCTTTGGATAGAATAAACCATATTGAATAGTGCCTTTCAAATATCGAAAAATCCTTTTAACGGCACTCATATGAGATTCTTTGGGATTGCTTTGAAAACGAGCACATAGGCATACGGCATGAAGAATGTCCGGTCTACTAGCGGTTAAATAAAGTAAACTACCAATCATACCTCGATACTTTGATTCATCCACGGACTTGCCTTTTTCATCTTTGTCAATTTTGACATTGGTTGCCATAGGAGTAGACATGGTTCTTCCTTCTTCAATGCCGAACTTTTTCAAAAGTTCCTTTGTATATTTTGATTGCGGAATGTATATACCTTCTTGGCATTGTATAATTTGAAGTCCAAGAAAGAAGTTGAGCTCCCCCATCATACTCATCTCGAATTCTCCTTGCATTAACTTAGAAATTTTCTTGCACAAAGAATCATTAGTAGCACCAAAGATAATATCATCAACATAAATTTGCACAAGTAAACAATCTTGCCCTTTTTCAAAAACAAAGAGAGTTGTATCAATTTTACCTCTTGTAAAACCATTTTGCAAAAGAAAAGAGCTAAGTCTATCATACCATGCACGGGGTGCTTGCTTTAAACCATACAAGGCCTTTTTAAGTTTATAAACATTATTAGGCCTAAAAAAATTTTCAAACCCCAGAGGTTGTTTTACATAGACTTCTTCTTGAATAAAACTATTTAAGAAAGCGGATTTAACATCCATTTGGTAAAGTTTGAAATTTTTAAAACAAGAATAGCCAAGTAAAATTCGAATAGCTTCTAAACGTGCTACGGGTGCAAAAGTTTCATCATAATCAATACCTTCTTCTTGACAATACCCTTGAGCTACTAACCTTGCCTTATTTCGAACAATGTTGCCTTGATCATCAAGTTTGTTTCGAAATACCCATTTCGTACCAATGATAGTTTGAGAAGGAGGACAAGGTACTAATTCCCATACATCATTTCTTTCAAATTGATTCAACTCCTCTTGCATCTCCAAAATCCAATCCTCATCCTCAATAGCCTCCTTAGCATTTTTAGGCTCTTTTTGAGATATAAGAGCTTTTTCAGCAAATTTTCTTCGGGTCATCACTTTATCAAGGGGATCACCAATAAGAAGATCTTTTGGGTGATCTTCTTTAAATTTTAATTCCACGGGAAGATCCGAAGTATCACCTTTGTCTTCTTGAGGAACACTTGAAGTGGATGGTTGATCATTTGATGTAGTAGGTTGATCATTTTGAACAATAGGTTCAATAATGTCTTCTTCATCACTTTCATCATTGGGTATTCTTTCAACACCCGAAGCTTCATTGAATTTGACATGGATGTATTCTCCAACAACCCCACTAGTCTTATTGTAAACCCGATATGCTTTGCTCTTTGTTGAATATCCCATAAATATCCCTTCATCGGCCTTAGGATCAAGTTTGTCCAATTGATCCTTGGTATTCAAAATAAAGCACTTACAACCAAATATCTTGAAATAGCTAATATTTGGAGTTCTTCCTTTCCAAAGCTCATATGGATTTTTATTCATTTTAGGACGAATGTAAACTCGATTAATGACATAGCAAGTGGTACTTACGGCTTCGGCCCAAAAATATTTTGGAAGTGAGAATTCATTGAGCATGGACCGACTCATCTCTTGTAGTGTTCGATTTTTTCTTTCGGCTACTCCATTTTGTTGAGGAGTCCTTGGAGCCGAAAAATTATGAGCATATCCCTTAGTTTCACAAAAGACTATAAATTCACCATCAAATTCTCCACCTCGATCACTTCGAATAGACTTAATAGTATCTTCCTTTTCATTCTCAATAAGTCTACACAACTTAACAAACTCATTAATGGCATCGCTTTTATTGGTAAGAAAAAGAGCCCAAGTATATCTAGAAAAATCATCGACAATAACGAAAGTGTAATGTTTTCCACTTAGACTTGTCGTACCAATATCCCCATACAAATTAAGGTGAAGCAATTGTAGGGGTTTGGTTGTGGAAATTTCATTTTTGGGCTTAAAACTACTTTTAACTAATTTGTTCTTTTGACAAGTGTCACATAAGCCAAGATTTTCAAAATTCAATTTGGGTAGTCCTTTCACATGTTGGTTTTTGTAAATATTTTTCAAATTCTTGTATCCAACATGTCCAAGTCGCCTATGCCATAAACTAGTTAAATCATTATTGGCGACTAAACAAGAAACATTTTGACTATCCAAATGACTTGTACAAATTTTGTAAAGATTGCATTTTCTATTTGCTTCACAAATAATTTCACCATTTTTAAGTATAAGACATTTTTCTTTATTGAAAGAAACATCATAATTTGAATCACAAAGTTGGCTAACACTTATCAAATTAAACTTAAGCCCTTTTACTAAAAGAACATTACTAAGAGAGAAAGAAGAGTTACCAATTTCTCCATTTCCAAGAATTTTTTTCCTTTGCCATTCGAACATGACCATACCCTCTTCTTGGAGCTTGATGTTGGTAAAAAGTTCTCTCCTCCCGGTCATATGGCGTGAACATCCGCCGTCCACGAGCCATTTTGAATCTTCCATTGTTGTTATAGCCCCTATTACCTACAAAAAAAATTCTTTTAGGTACCCTATAATTTTGGGGTCCATGGGGGTTAGTCTTGAGACCTTTGGGTCTCCAAACATGACTAGAGCTATTTCTCAATTTGCAATTATTAGCATAATGTCCAACTTTGCCACAATAAAAACAAGTAGGAGTATTAGAGCTACTAGCACGTACAAAAGTCGGACCTTGGTTATTTTTCTTAAAAACACTTTGAAATGGTTTATAACCAAGTCCCATTTGGAATGCTCACCTCTTTGTTAGAGGTGTCAATTTGACAGACCGACACGCAAAACCACGAACCTAACACAAAAATTAATGGGTATGGGTCCAGGCTTGTGGGTCCGGGTCGAAAATGGGTCGAACCCGAATAACCTGCCAATTAAATAGGTCGGGTTCGGGTCAACCTACTACGACCCATTTAACCCGTTTAACCCGTTTGTGAATTTAAAAAAAAAATTAAATAAATAATTAATTGCAAGAAAAAATAACAAACAAGACATATCCTTAAAACTTAAATGATAAAACCTCCTTAATTATGTATATGTTATTATTATGCATGTTTTTTTTAATATTGTCCCTAAAATATGATCGTGTTGTTATGTTATTTATGCAATTATGTTATTTCTTTTTGTATGTTGTGAATTGTGATATTTTTTTATTGATTGAATAGTGTATGATAGTTATTGATTTAAAAACAAATAAATTTATTCAGTTAAAACTTTTAAATATATATGAAAATAATTTTATTAGACGGGTTACGCGGGTCGGGTCCGGGTTACCTGTGAAATAAGTGGGTCGGGTTCGGGTTCAAGATTCTGACACGAATAATTAAACAGGTCGGGTCCGGGTTGGCTATTTCTGACACGCGAACCTGCGAACCCGAACCCACGAACCCGGACCCAACCCAAATTGACACCCCTACTCTTTGTGCATCTAAAATTTTTGTAACTTTATCCGTGCTTATGTTAAAACGATGCACATCATTTTTCAAACATTCAAGAGTTTTTGTGAGCAATTCCTTTTCGGTTTCAAGAGTATGAACTTGAGTAAGAGTAATAGCATGAGCTTTATCAAGAGATTCATAAGAAGTAAATAATTTATCCTTTTCAATTTTAAGCTCGTTATGCTCCTTTTTCAAGGTCTTGTATTTAACAATCAAATTTTGAAATTCAATTTGCAATTCATCAAAATCACATTGCAATTCATCAACTAAGGAGGAGGTAGAAGAGTTAGAGCGTACCTCATTATTTTCATCGTCTATGGCCATAAGTCCATGTTCGGTTTCTCCTTCCTCGTCGGTTGTTTCAAGTAATTCATCCCAAGTTTTGACCTCCGCATTTAGAGCTTTCTTTTTCAAAAAATGCTTCTTTTTCTTTTGTTCTTCCTCATCGAGTTTTGGGCAATCGGCAATGAAGTGCCCGGGTTTTCCGCATTTAAAGCAAGCATTATCTCTCGGTTTTCTTGCCTTATTTTTGTTCACAAATTTTGCAAATTTTCGAACAAGTGCGGTCGTCTCCTCATCATCATCATCATTATCATAATATGCATTATTAGAAGAAGAAGCAAGATCTTTAGAAATATTTTGCATACCCAATTGATTGATGTTTGGTTTGGAATTTTTCCTCTCCTTGAGATAGACTTCATAGATGAGGAGATTCCTGACGAGCTCGTCAAATTTGAGTATCTCAAGATTTTGTGCCTCCGTGATAGCCGTCACCTTTTCGGACCATGAGCCGGGAAGAGCATTCAATACCTTAGTCACCTTGTCTTCCTGAGATGACTTTACCGAGGGCTACAAGAAGATTGACAATGTTGTTAAGCCTTTCCACCATCTTAGAGATGCTTTCACCATCATACATGTTAAAGTTTTCAAAATCTTTAACAAGCATGGTCTTTCTTGCTTGCTTGACCTTCTTTGTCCCTTCATATATAGTCTCCAATTTTTCCCAAACCTCATGTGCCGACCTTATGCCTCTTATGCGATTGTACTCGGTGGCGGTAAGAGAATAATGCAAAATGTTTAAGGCCTTACCGTTTAGAGAGAAAGCCTTTTTGTCGTTTTCATCGAACTCCTTGAAAGGCTTAGGAGCCGAGGTGCCATCCTCCAATTTCTTGGTTGGTTGATCAACTCCTTCAACAACCACATTCCAAATGTCGAACCCGCACCCTTGTAGGAAGTACTCCATATGGTCTTTCCAAAATGCGTAGTTGTTGGCGTCGAATAGTAGTGGCTTGTTGGTGGAGGCGCCGGTGGTGAGATGAGCATCATTCGTAGCCATGGATCTTTCCTCTTTACTCGAAACGAGCTAGCCAAAGAGTTTAGCTTTGATACCACTTGTAAGTCCAAGTGGCTACGATAATCTAGAGGGAGGGTGAATAGATTATCTCGGTTTTTCAGATTTTGCCCTCTTTTTCGAATAAACAAGCAAAGATGAAAGCTAAATGCGGAAAATAAACAACACACGTTGATTTAAAGAGCTTCACCCCACCTAGGGACTATGTGCTCTACCACCCCAGTATATCCGGGATGGGTTTCAAAAAAGAAAAAGAAATTTTATTAATTACCAAAATTAATACAACACCTTGAGGATTACCACAACCCTCTTACAACACCTTCAAGGAGATTACCACAATCTTCCTTCACCACCTTTGAAGAGTACCACACTTTCCAAACACCTATCACCTAGATCACCCCAAGTGTATTCTTACCACAAGAATATTCACAAGGATGTCTTGTGTTGAATGATGACCAAAATCAAGATTACAACTCAATAATGAATGATACAATATGAGTACAAGTTTAATCAAGAATTGAAAGTCTAGACCTCAAATGTGTGCAAGTGAAAGTGCCAAGGCTAATACAACAAGATATATGAAAGTGTTTGCTTGTTTGCTCTTTGCTTGTGTGATGTGCTATATCTTGTTGCTTGAATGAAGCCTCTATTTATAGGAGAGGTCTTGGCATTGATTTCCGGACATAGCTCCTCCTCCTTGGGGAGTGATTTCTTTGCAAAAGAAACCATTTAAAATCATCAATATAGCTGTTAGAAATCAATCCCACAAATTAGGGAAAAGTCATGAAAAATGCAATCGGATAGTTTCTTCGATAAAACAGAGTTCGACCGTCACAGAGATAAGATTGAAATTTAATTTCTGTGATTTTTACACAGGGGGACCGGTCGGAGGGGGGTTCGACCGTTTGCCCTTGATCTTGACCGGTTGGGGTTGTTTAAAAAGTGAAACAGAGAAGACAGACTTGAAGAGGGCACTCCCAGGTACCGGTCGCCCAAGGGTCGACCACCTGGTCGACCGGTCGCCCTCCTTGATTTCTTCTATGTCCCATTTTCTGTTTCAAAACTCAACTCAGGTACGGGTTGCCCTATAGGGCGACTGGTCGAGCCTGAAACAAATGTGTTGTCCAATTTTTTATCCAAAAAAAACTCCAAGAAATACTCCGAAAAATATTAAAAATATTTTAAATCGATCGGAAGTATTTAGACAACATTTAGGGACATTGTTTTGGTTTAAAAACTCATTTAAACAAAATCATCAAAATCATGATAAAAACATTTATCTAACAATATATGTGTTTTTGCCTTTTTCTAATTGCCTCTAGCTCCACAGATATCATAAGATGGCAATATATGACTATATGTCCATATATGTGTAGAGAGAGATGAATATTGTCTCATATGTTGAGGGTCACCCACTTTTGTAATTTTGTTTGGAGATATGAGTATCAAATCTATATTGTTCTCTCCCACTATTTTTTGGTGTTGTGCTCCAAAAGTGACAAGTTGTTTGATTTTGTACCAAAATTGAATATCGTGATAAGTATATATCAGTAAAACCAAAATCAAATATATTGATATATGAGAATGAATTAGTTTTGATCAACTTCTAAATAATGAACCTTAAAAGACATATCCATTAGTATACACACACACAAAAAAAAAAGGGGCTCAACTTTAAAGTCATTTACTCACACTTTATGCTAAATAAAATTACCATCACAACATATTGTAATAATGATGTAAATAGGGGTGGCCAAATGGAACGAAATCGGGTTTCAAACCGAATTAGAACCATGGTCAACGGTTCCTAAACCGTAATTGTGGGCAACGGTTCCAAAACCGGAATCGGAACCATGTAGAGTTCCGGTTCGATTCTTGGTCTCAAAACCGTGGAAGTGGGCAAGCGATTTTAACCGTCGGTTATAACCGCTGTGGAACCGTGATGAAACCGTTTTTTTAAGGTTAAAACCAATAATATTTTTTGGTAAACATATGCTAGAAGAAATGTTAAATGTTTATTATGATGTTTTATATTTGTAACTACATGAGACACGTTTTAGACCAAATGTTCTAAGCGAACTACGTGAACTTTGATTTTTCTATACTCTAATAGTATATATATATATATATATATATATAGTTTAATATTATATATATATGGAGGGGTTATATGAGACCACCTCATAGGGTAAGTCCATAGGGACCAATCCTAGCCACATATCTAGATTTTCTAATGGGTGTGACTTTAGAGCTAAAATTACAAATTAAATGCTGGAAAATAGAGGGAGGGGTAAATTAGTAATCCTACAAAATTACCCAATATTCATGGGATTCTGTTCACATTATGATCACACAATCTCTCCAAATCTCACATCAAATTCAACGTGAACAATTTCATTCTCCTTCTTCTTCGAACAAATCTCAGTCACATTCTTCTTCGAACAAATCTCAGTCACATTTGCTTGTATAGAACACATGCAATCCTTCCAAATCTCATAGAAAATCAACGTGAACAATCATCTATTTTCTTCTTCAATGCACTACTGTGAGAAATCATTCACCCTTCTTCTTCAACGCACTATTGTGTGAAACAAATTGCAGACAATTCGCCATAGTTACTAGAGCTCGACTTCAGTTCGAAGTTTGCTTATGAAGATGTATTTTGTTGCTTCTATAGATGTGTCATGGTGCTTTTATATACCATTAACTACATAAGCAAGTCATAAGCAACAAACCCATACTACATAAGCAACAATCATATACTATATAAGCAACAGATATACACTATGTATGCACCACGAATACATTAACTACATAAGCAAGTTATAGCAACAAACCCATACTACATAAGCAACAAGCTTATACTACATAAGCAACGAATATACACTACGTATGCACCACAGATACATTAACTACATAAGCAAGTCATAAGCAACAAACTCATACTACAAAAGCAACAAGTCTATATTACATAAGCAACGAATATACATTACGTATGCACCATGAATACATTAACTACATAAGCAAGTCATATGCAACAAACACATACTACATAAGCGATAAACCTATACTACAGAAGCAACGAATATACACTACACATGCATCACAGATACATTAACTACACAAGCAAGTCATAAGCAACAACCCTATACTACATAAGCAACAGAGAATTTTTTTTGAAATTGAAACGCTGGAGAGAGAGTGTGCATGAAGAGTGGGTGAAATCGCGTGAAAGAGGGAATAAAATCTCAATAACTGATTTTATAATGCAAAATGACCACCCTACCCTTCTTAGTTGCTGAAACAAAAAAAATAAACTTAAAATTCCCCTAAAAATCTGGACCACCCAAAATTGTTAATCTATGGTTAGAATGTGTCCTCATGGACTCACCCCAAGTAGGAAGACCTATTTGATCCATATCCTATATATATATATATATATATATAACAAGAAAATGGTTTCTAAATATGTTTTCCCGCCTAAAGAGACTTGCTAAAAAAATTTGGTGACCTTTTTTTTGCTAATTTTCGATTAATATGGAAGATTGTTTTTAAAATGAGAATGTTTGACCTCTTTGTTGCTGATTTTTGTTGTCATAATTGATGATAGTTCATAAAATCGAAATGTTTGACCTATTTGTTGTTGATTGTTGTTGCCATAAATATTGATAGTTAATAAAATGGGAATGTTTGACCCCTTTTTTATTGATTTTTGTTGCCATAATTCCTGATTATCGATATTCATAGAATGTCCCGTAAAGTTGGAATGTTTGACATTTTTGTTGCCCTTTTTTGTTGCTAGATTTTGGGTAATTAAAAATGTACAAGGAATGTTTTGTTAGATAAATGTTTTTATCAAGATTTTGATGATTTTGTTTAAATGAGTTTTTATACCAAAATAATGTTTATAAATATTGTCCAAATACTCCCAAATGATTTCAAATAGTTTTACTAATTTTTTGTAGTATTTCTTGAAGTTTATTTTTGACAAAAATTGGACAACACTTTTATTTTTAGGCCAACAGGTCTCCTTATAGGGCATCCTGTATCTGAAGATGATTTTTGAAATAGAAACGAGATGTTTGAAAAACTCCAGGAGGTTGACCGATCGAACAAGAGGTCGGCCGGTACACAGAAAAAGAATGCAAAAATGAAAGCAGAACATCTTGGACTTGAAAAAGGGGAGGGGACCGGTCCAACCAGGCCGACGGTCGACCTATAGGGCGACCGGCCGTCGGACCCCTGTGGCCGTCGACCCCTCTATCTCGTGCGAATCTTGCGATTTATTTTATAACGTTCGAAATTTCTACATAGCGATCGGTCGCGCTATGTTATTTTTGACAGCAGATTCAAACCGTTGGAAATCCATTACAGCAAGATTTACTTTATAAATTTGGACATTATTTCTACATCTTGTGATATTCTTTTTGTAGACAAAAGTGAAGAAGGAGAAGCCTATATTTGTGAAGACTCTCCTATAAATAGAAGATGGTTTTGAAGACACAATACACAACAACACAAGCAAACAACACAACAAGAAAATGTGTAAATTTCTCTAAGCTTTCATATTCAACATTCTTGTTGTATTTATAGCCTAAGTATTTTACTTTCACATCTTGAGGTCTAGGCTTGATTCTTGATTACACTTGCACTCAAAAGTTGTATACTTCATTATTGAGTTGTAATCTTGAATTTGTGTTCGTCATTCAACACAAGATATCCTTGTGAGTGTTCTTGTGGTAAGAACACACTTGGCTGATCTTAGGTGTTAGGTGTAAGAAGATTGTGGTAATCTTCTTGTGGAAGAGTTTGGTGCTCTTCAAGGTGAAGATTGTGGTAATCTTCACAAGGTGCTGTAGCTAGAAGATTGTGGTAATCTTCTAGGAATATTGTGGTAATCTTCAAAGAGGTGTTGTAAGAAGATTGTGGTAATCTTCAAGGTGAAGTTGTAATAATTTTGTTAATTATTAATAAAATCTTTTTTTTTAAAATCCATCCCGGAGATACTGGGGTGGTAGATGACTAGGCCCTAGGTGGGTTGAACCTCTATAAATCGACGCGTGTTGTTTATTTTCCCGTACTTTCATTCTTGTCTTTGCTTGATCATTCGAAAAAGAAGGCGGATTGCGAAAAATTGGCATAATCTATTCACCCCCCCTCTAGATTATCGTAGCCACTTGGACTAACAAGTGGTATCAGTGCCAAACTCTTTGGCAAGCTCGTTCCACATTACGAGTAAATACGAAAGATCCATGGATACGAGCGAGAGCTATCTACCAACCGGTGCTTCATTTAATAGACCGCCTCTCTTCGACTCCAACAATTATGTATTTTGGAAGGACCGAATGAAATGCTTCTTACAAGGTTGTGGGTTCGATATTTGGAACACGGTTATAAATGGAGTATCCATCCCGATGAAGAAAAAGGAAGATGACAATCAAATTCCCAAAGCCCTCAAGGAGTTTGATGATGAAGACAAGAAAATATTCTCCTTAAACGGTAAAGCTCTTAACATTCTTCATTGTTCTCTTACCGCTACGGAATATAATCGTATTAGAGGTATTCGATCCGCTCATGATGTTTGGGAAAAATTGGAAGTTATCTATGAAGGCACAAAGAAAGTGAAACAAGCTCGAAAGACCATGTTGGTCAAAGAGTTCTAAAATTTCACTATGAATACTAGTGAAAATATTTCTAGAATGGTTGAAAGGCTTGACAATATTGTAAATCCTTTAGTTGCACTTGGGAAAATTATTTCCGAAGAGGATAAGGTTATAAAAGTTCTTAATACTCTTCCCGTCTCTTGGTCCGAAAAGGTTACCGCTATTATGGAAGCTCAAAATTTGAAAACTCTAAATTTTGATGAGCTTATTGGCAATCTTCTCATCTATGAAGTTTATATCAATGAAAGGAGTAACTCAAAGGCATCAACTTCTCAACCGGGTATGGGATCAACTCCAAGAGGTCTTGCCTCAAAATTGAAAAATTATTATCCTAGTGAAGAGGAAGATGAAGATGAAGATGAAGATGAGGAGCTTATTAGAAAATTTGCAAAATTTGTAAATAAAAACAAGGAAAGAAAAACAAGAGACAATTCTTGTTTTAGATGCGGAAAACCCGGACACCATATTGCAAATTGTCCAAAAGAGAAAGAAGAACAAAGGAAGAAAAAACACTTTCACAAAGCCTTGAAGGCCAAAGCCGAACCAACAACATGGGACGAACTTCTTTCATCTGATGATGAGGAAGCCGAGCAATGTCTAATGGGAATCAAAGAAGACAATGAGGTACGCTCTAACTCTTCTATTTCTTTTAGTAATGAATTGTATGATGATTATGATGAATTGCAAAATGATTTTGATGAGCTACAAAATGAATTCCAAAGTTTGCTCTTTAAATACAAAAATTTGAAAAAGGAATTCAACACCATGAAAAATGAAAATGATAGTTTATATGCTTCTTATGAATCTCTTACTTGTGCTCATAATGTTACACTTGATAAAGTTAGAAACCTTGAAAAAGAAAATAGTACTCTTGTTATGAATATTGATTGCATGAAAAAGGATATGTTAAAGTTTAACTTGAGTACCGATAAAATGACCAAAATTCTTGATGTTCAATGTTGCGATCATTTGAAACTAGGACTTGGTTATAAGCTAAATGTTATTAATGATATGAAAAAGAACCACGTCTTTATGCATGTTGGTCATTATGCTTCTAGAACTATTACATGCTTTTATTGTGGTGAAAATGGTCACACGTCTAATACGTGTTGGGTTAAAAATAGTTCTAAGTATTATTGGAGACCTAAAAGTCTCAATGCTAATCCCAAAGGACCAAAACACTTGAGGGTACCACAAGAAAATTTTATGTTACGTACTAGGCGCAACAAAAATCAAAGGAATTTTAAATTGTGAAATAAACAACAAATGATCGCGCCATATGATCGAACGAGGAGATATTACCAACAAAGTCGTATTTCAAGAAGAAGGTATAATCAACAATGGGAAAGATACAACCCTTGGCAATGGCGAAATTGGTAACTCATATTCTCTTCTTGAATTATGCATTTTTATTATGTTAAACATATTCATGTCTTTATTCTTGATTGATTGTCAAAAAAATTTTAAAAAAAAATTTCTATTATAAATCGAGGTCTCAAATATATACTCTCGATTTTTCAAAATTCAAAAAGAGACTTTGAATAGATTTTCAATTAGCACTTGTTTTATCAAACTTTTGTTGATTTTTAGAAAAAGCATAGTATGTGCTTGTCCAAATTCTATGATAGTTTATATCAATATTGTGTATATTACTCGATATTACTATCTCTTGTGCAAGATATTTTGTCAAGTTTTGTAGAAAATATTTTGGTATTAAGGAACAAATGATCGTAGACTTATCCATGGCCATCTACGTCATAAGGTGTCAAGATAGTGAAAGGCATACTGGTCGACAAATAAATTCGAGGTATGTTTATCTACCTTCATTATTCTTATAGACTCGAAATTGTTCATGTCTTATGCCTATATGCTCAAAGTCAAAATATCCCAACGAATCTCATTAAAGTGCCGTTAAAAGAAATTTTCAAATATTTGAAAGACACTTCTTCTTATGGCTTGTTTTATCCAAAATTTTAAAATGTTCATATTTTTCGGGATAACAATTCCGGTGATAATAATTTCTCAAAATATAGTTCGTCATAATCGAAATAAACATATTGAGTTTCTTTATTTTTTTAAGGTATTGCGTTTCTTAAATGAAAATTTGAGATGTGTTTAATTCGTCTCAAGGATAACTCGCGGACATTTGGTTTTAATCATTAACCGCCGAGTCTTTTACCTTATTTCTAGCTTGTTTATGCATAATGTATATTTAATGAGGTCTATGTTTGCATTTCGTATGTTTTTAAAACTTAGGGGTGAAAAATCGGATTTTTGGTGCAAAATTCGGACAGAAACTGGACTGTGTTCGGACACCGGTCGACAGAGATGTCAATCGGTCGACAGGGTGCAGGGACCGGTCGCCCTACCCATAGACCGTCGCCCTAAGAGTTTTCAAAAATAAAAATGGTTCTGTCCTTCAAACGGTCATTTTGATCATTTTCTTCCTAACTCGAACCCCTTTGCAAATTTCACACACAATTCACTCAAAATAATTTATTACTTATAAATTCTATATTTTTGAGTATATATTACTTGTATTTCATCATTATTATCTGACTTCTCCGATTAATTGGTAAGTTTATCCTTGTTAATCTCAATTGGGTTGAACCCTTGAGAAAGAGCTTGTATTTTGATATCTTGATGAATTTCTTGTATAATTATGATGAGCATGATGATTGTTGATAGATAATATTTGTATAATTGTATTTGGTTATGAAAAGTTTTGGCTTGATTACATTCCAAAGGTGTTATACATTTCTTGTTTTATTTGACGCACGCCAAGTGTTCGACGAAATATTTCTATGAAAAATTCATCACCTACATGATTCTCTTGATTTCAAAAGTCTTATATACTATAGAGATCATGTTTTATCAATCAAATGAGCTTTTGCAAATCAAATGATCAACTTTTCCCTTTTATTTGGAATTTAAGCTTCAACATTCAAAACGCTCGATAAATCGATTAAATTGCGCACTTTGATATGATTATATGATGTTTTTATCGTGCTAACATTCTTTTTGATGATTCCAAAGGGGCAGAAACAGGAAATTCGCTCACACGTTCAAAGAAGCGAATATAAGCTCGCGAAAAAAGCTATAAGCTATGGCTCTTAAAAGCCAAAAGCTATGAATGATACTTAGTCCAATTGATGTATTATGGACTTTTATACTTGTCTAATGATGTCTCTTTGACAGGGGGAGCTTCTAAGCTCATGAAATTCAAGCTTATATTGTAAAAGCTATGTTTTTAGCTTTTGGTTGTTTGCTTTTATACTTAATCTTGTTATGCATGTTGATAGGAGGAGCTTGTGCAAAATATTTTTGAAAAATCTTTACTTCTATCCTTGTGTTTTTACTTATGATAAATGTCGCTTGTAATGGATTGATGTTTTAGACCGGAAAATTTTGATTTACTTTAAAATCGATCTCCTAAAATTGTTTTGGTTTGTAATCATAAAAAATGGGGAGTTTGTTAGATAAATGTTTTTATCAAGATTTTGATGATTTTGTTTAAAGGAGTTTTTATACCAAAACAATGTTTTATAAATATTGTCCAAATACTCCCAAATGATTTAAAAGGTTTTTTTACTAATTTTTTGGAGTATTTCTTGAAGTTTATTTTTGACAAAAATTGGACAACACTTCTGTTTTTAGGCCAACTGGTCACCCTATAAGGCATCCCGTATCTGAAGATGATTTTTGAAATAGAAACTAGAAGTTTGAAAAACTCCAGGAGGTCGACCGGTCGAACAAGAGGTCGACCGGTACCTGAAAATAACGCAAAAATAAAACAGAACATCCTGGACTTGAAAAATTGGGAGGGGACCGGTCCAACCAGGCCGACTCTAACGGCCGACCTCTATGCGACCGTTGGACCCTCCCGTGACCGATCGACCCCCTTCGATCCTCGTGTCCGAATCTTGCGATTTGACTTTATAACGTTCGAAATTTCTACATAGCGACCAGTCGCACTATGTTATTTTTTATAGCAGATTCAAACCGTTAGAAATCCATTACAGCAAGATTTACTTTATCAATTTTATACATTATTTCTACATCTTGTGATCTTCTTTTTGTAGACCAAAGTAAAGAAGGAGGAGCCTATGTTTGTGAAGACTCTCCTATAAATAGAAAATAATTTTGAAGACACAATACACAACAACACAAGCAAACAACACAACAAGAAAATCTGCAAATTTCTCTAAGCTTTCATATTCAACATTCTTGTTGTATTTATAGCCTAAGTATTTCGCTTTCACATCTTGAAGTCTAGGCTTGATTCTTGATTACGCTTGCACTCAAAAGTTGTATACTTCATTATCGAGTTGTAATCTTGAATTTTTGTTCGTCATTCAACACATGATATCCTTGTGAGTGTTCTTGTGGTAAGAACACACTTGGGTGATCTTAGGTGTTAGGTGTAAGAAGATTGTGGTAATCTTCTTGTGGAAGAGTTTGGTGCTCTTCAAGGTAAAGATTGTGGTAATCTTCACAAGTGCCGTGCTAGAAGATTGTGGTAATCTTAGAATATTGTGGTAATCTTCAAAAGAGGTATTGTAAGAAGATTGTGGTAATCTTCAAGGTGAAGTTGTAATAATTTTGGTAATTATTAATAAAATATTTTTTTGTTTTTAAAATCCATCCCGGAGATACTGGGGTGGTAGAGGACTAGGCCCTAGGTGGGTTGAACCTCTATAAATCGACGCGTGTTGTTTATTTTCCCGCACCTTCATTCTTGTCTTTGCTTGATCATTCGAAAAAGAGGGTGAATTGCGAAAAATCAGCATAATCTATTCACCCCCCTCTAGATTATCGTAGCCACTTGGACTAACATGTTTGACCTTTTCTTAAGGCATAGAAAGAATCAATAAATTTCGAATTGGAAATTTGTAATCTAACTAAATCAGTGAATGGATCGAAACTCTGTGTCGAATTTCTCTTATATTTGGAATGTAAAATTTGTGAATTGATTTTTGCTATATTAAAAATATATTACTCTATTTAAATATATTTTTTCAATCCAAAAAATCTTGAAAAATTATACTACTTTATTTAATCTTATTGCACAAAAATTCGGCATATTAAAAATCTGTTAAAAAAAGAAAACTTTGTCCTATAAATATTAGATGCATATGCTCGGTTATTTCCACATTCATAAAGTATCTGCAGAATCAAAAGCATGCATACAATTTATTCCCTTCAAACATTCATTGTTGAATCAAATTGAGGCTTGTGCAAATGTACGAGAAACAAACCTTCAATGATAATAAGCAAATAACGAGTCTTGAGTGCATTTTTCATGACGCTGCGGTAATATATTATACATTTATATTTTTTGTTCAATGCTTTTTCGATTTAATGATTTGCTGAAAATTTTATTTCATATAAATAACGGTTATCTGTGTATTAAATTCAACTTATGTGCGGATGTCCATGCTTTCTGTATTGTATATTTTTCACAATACATGCAACATATTAAAAAAGTTTTAGTACATAAATGTAATTATCTGTGTGAATAACATTATTTAATTTACTTATATAATGAAATTGTGTAATTTTACACTGCTTTAGAGGTGGCATGCCTGATGTATTTCCATAGATCCTATAATTATGAAAGTTTAAATATTAACAATGTCTGTTGGTAAAAAAATGGATAGATCACAAAAAAAATAATACTTATCTGTATTTTTATTTTTATTATTTTAATAACATGAACAATAAGAATATTTGAGTGTGGTTTCAAGGAAGAAATAATATTATTTTTTGTATGTGTGTGTGATTTCATGTGTGTAATGGTTAAGTGCTCACAAATTACTTGGATCAAATTATCCATTTACCTCTAGTTGCAAAATCCAATAAAAAATATTAAACTAAGCACCACATTAAAAATGAGTAATAATAAATTTAAACATTAAATAATTACAAACATAACTTCAAATATAGATGTGTGAGAAATATTTTTCGACATATATGATAAATGGTCCGAAAAGGTATGTGAACAATTTTATAAAATATATACCCAATTTAAAAACTTCAAAATATAAAAAAATATGAAATGCTTTTACAAAAAAAACCAGCCATGTTTCGGATCTCATTAGTGACTTTTTTCCGAACAACCACATCACCAAAAATAAACCATCACACAATAAAATTAACACATCTATATACACAAAATTTTGAAAATAATTTTGCATAAGAAAATAGAAAAAATAATAGATTCATTCGATGCAAAATCATAAAAATATAGGATTATTTTTTGTGTGATTTTGTCAGTGTGTAAACAGTTAGGGGGGATTGTTACCTGACCACAAATATTCCTTTACCTCATTCACCTGCAAAAATCAATAAGAAAAAAATGTCATTAAATATCCCCATTAAAAATGAATAATAATAAATTCAAATTTGGATTTAAATACTTACAAACTTAACTTCAGAAATCAGATATATGAGTGAAATTTGTTTTCTGACATATCTGAGAAATAGTCAGAAAATATATATATGAAAAATTTCATAAAATACATATTCAAATTAAAAATGAGTTAACTTTTACGGAACAATCCCAACATCAAAAATAAACCAAAAAGAACCGAATCAGTACACATACATATGCATATATTTTTAAAAAAATGATTTTTGCATATAAGAATCGAAAAACAATTTGATGCATTTAGTAAAAAAAAATATATAAAATAGATAAAAGGTTGAGAATATGAAGCAAAATGGTGAGTTCTTAAGAGAAAAAAATCAAATAATTAACTTGATAATAAGGAATAATGATAGATTAAACAATACATGATTTTGAAAAATAATATAACAAAAAATAAGATGTTATTTTTTTGATTTAGCAGCGAAAAGATTTTCGAAAAAGGGTTGGAGTGGGGTCAGATAGCATTTGGAGCGGCGGAAATGAGTTGTGTAAATTAGGGTTTCTTATTTTATATTTTGTTTTAGAATTCTTTTTAATCTATATAATTTATTATGCATGATGTGTCTTCATTGGACACTTTAGAAGGAAACTTGTAATGTCAATTTTTTATGAGTAAATTATGTGTTGGTTTATCTTCATGGGGCTGCAGAAATTTTTAATTGGGCTTATTAATAGAAGTTTGTATTTGGGTTAAGTGGTTTGTTTATTTGGGATGTTATTGATTTCTTGGGCTTTTTTTTTTGTTTTATAAGTTAAAAATTATATTTTGAATCTTTAATTTAATTTATTTTAATTTAATTAAAAGAAATGAAATATATATAAAGTAATTTATTGGAATATTTAGTTTTTATATGTAGCAAACATATGAAACATATTATTATTCATATACTTTACGTAGATTTTGCAATGTGTTTGTAGCTTAATTATATTATAATTATAAATAAAAGCCAAAGACATTCTCCTTCTAATGTCGGGTTGTACTTAAAGAGTTCGATTTTTAGTATGACCAATTATATGTTGCAGTTTCTCGAGTTACCAATCAAAAGAGTTTGAAAGTATAAGTTTGAGGTGATGATACATCTAAAAAACAAATAGACAAATAATATTGTATACAAAAAAAATTTCAAAATTTGTAATTTTTTGTGCTGATGTAGCTAGCTTGATTGTATTAAGATTGATATTGTGTGTATATATATATATATATATATATATATATTTCTTATATGCATTCAATTTACATAGAAACATCAAACTCATATTACACACCCCGTGCATCTCACAGACAAATAACTAGTTATTAATATTAAGTATAAAACTTAATTGAATATTAAGTGCAAGTATTTTTCTTTCTTTTCCTTTTTTTTTTAAACTGAAATTGATAAACTACTTTTAAAAAAATCAAATAATTATCAAAAGATAACCGGAACCAGAACCGTGGAGAAAATGGATTCCGAACCGGACCAAAACCGTGAGGCAATGGTTCCGGTTCCGCTTCCTCCAAAATAAGGAACGGGGACCGACGGTTTTGGAACCAAATCAAACCATTGGCGGAACCGTGGCCACCCCCTAGATGTAAACACTGATAAGCCTATTTTGCCACATCTAGTTAAATTTTGAGGCTACTTCAATTCTCAAATTTGTGCATAACTTCACCATCTTATGTCGTCTATGTGGCTATGTTTATAAATTATCTCATCAAGTTTAGAGTTTCTTTTCTTTAATAAGTTACTCATAAAGAAAAGAAAAAGATAAAAGTAACACCCTAATTTTTTTTTAATTAAAAGGCAAAAAAAAAAAGGCAGATTTTCAAGTTTACACAAAGTTTTGGCCATTTTCTTGCCATTTTATTTTTCAGTATTTCTTGGTTTATTTTTTTCTTTTGGTTTAAATTTTCAATTTCCACTCTTGGGTTTTGTCTTTTTTTTTACCAAAATCCATTTACATTCATTTTTTTAATTTTTGGTTTATTTTTGCTATTTATTATCAGAAGCCATGTTTTAAGAGTTTATTTTTGTTTCTTCAAAATTGATTATTATTTTTAAATTTATTTTGCAGATGTTGCCAAACACTAACTATTACCGAGATGGAACAAAATGAGTTGCTCTTTTTTTTAAGTTGGCCGAAAAAAAAATTTCTTGCCTGATCATTTATATTTAAATATTTTGACCATGTTGTGTTGCTCTTGCTAGAATCATCGGTTTTATTTTTCAGAGGAAAAAAACACTATATATAGTTTGATTTATCAGCGGTTTTTTTTCTTTCGGTTTTTTCTTTTTATTCTTCTTCTGAATATTATTAGTCAAAATCAAAATGTACAAAAACAATTATATTTATATTTTTATTAAAATATATTGAAATTCAACAATCATCTCAATAACATTTTTTCTTTGGATTTGTAATAAAATTGGTAATGATATTCATTTTCTTCAAATTTGTGTATTTTATCTGGGTCACTGCCATCCTATTAAGGTTGTCTAAAACATTCTTAGGTACCTTTAATTCGTTTAGCAGTTTCATGTTACAAATAAAAAAGCATAGTTATTTTACTAATTGTAAATAATTAATTGCACGATTTTTGTTTTTGAATATTTGTAATCTCCAATTATTATAAGGCCAAGAAATGGCTTTATGTTTAAACTATTGAGTAAATTGACTAATATGCCTATAATACACAAGTGAAAATAATTAAATATGACAAAATTAATTTTACACAAATATTTTTTAAATGTAATTTTTTATAGAAAATATAATAAATAAATTTTATATACAATTCTACCCCAAAACTTTGATAAAAACTTCAAATAGTTGTGTATATTGCACCATCTTATTTTTTTTTTCATCATAGTTTAAATAAAAATATTAATCGCGGTTTTTCCAATAATTAAGAAATTGTGGTGTGGTACGGTTTGGTTCGGTCGGTTTTTGCGGTTTCGGTTTTTTTGTTGATCAGCGCCATTTATCCTCTTTTGATAAATCATCAAAAACTCTTGATTTTGTCTTTTTTTTTTACCAAAATCCATTGTACATTCAAACCAATCAGCCACCATAATTTCATGGTTGAAAAGCTATATATTATCAGAAGCCAATAAGAGGAAAAGAAAACAACGAAAATTATATCTATTTTTTTTTTTTTTTTGTTTAGATGTTGCCAAACACTTAGCTATTACCGGTGGAAAAAATGAATTTGAGTTTTTATTATTTCTAATAAAATATAATACTAAAATACATTGGCAGTCTGATATTTATATTTAAATATTTTTACCATTTATAATTGTCTCTTATAGAATCATCTTATTTTTAAAAAAACACTATATATAGGTATTAATTTTTCTTTTTTTTTTTTATTCTTCTTCTTCTTCTTATTAGTCAAATTCAACGATGTAAATAATTATATTTATAATATTTTTATTAAAATATATTGAAATTCAACAATCATCTCAACATTTTTTCTTCATTTTAATAAAAATAAATAATGATATTCATTTTCTTTCAAATGTGTATTTTATTTGGGTCACTGCCAACCTATTAAGGTTGTCAAAACATTCTTAGGTACCATAATTCAGCAATCATGTTAGGCAATAAAAAGCATAGTTATTTTACTAATTGTAATTATTAATTGCACGATTTTTGTTTTTCTCATTTTTAATCAGAATTATGTATAAGTACATGGTTCAGTCAACTTTTGATTGCTTAGATGTTGTAAATTATTGGAGAAGCAATTATAAAGATTTTGATCAATATTTAAATAGGATTTATGTTAGCTGTAATACACATTTTTTTTCCTTACAATATTATTACCAATAGCAAATGTACATTGAACATACATATTCATTGTTAGCATAAATTTGACCACAAGTGTCCTCATTGGGGTCAAAGTATGAATTAAATCACCGTGGAAATATGGTGTTTAAGTAGTTTATAAAATTTAAATTGTTTTTATAAGACTCACAACTAGTTGATGAGGATGCCATTAGTTTACCTCAATGAACAAAAATGAGTTTTTTTCTAAATAACGGACATATTGAACTATTTTAGTCAATCATACCTATATAAAAAATCCACATATTTTGACTTCCTTATATTGGTAAGATTTAACTACTTCCTTTCTGGATCATATATATTTATATTTATAGCTCATTTTATCATCATATCTGAAGACAAAATGTCTGCTCCAACTAAAATATTTAACAAAGCACTAGTCATTTTAATTTGGATTTTACCTATAACTAAAGCATTACAAGGAGTAATATCACAAACTTAATTAACAAAACTTTAACTTTCCTCATATTTGGTCTGTTTCCTAAAATTGTATATGTTGATGGTATGATTTGCCCAACAACAAGATTCCCTTTTTAGAAAAACCGAGCAACACACTTGGTTGGTTGTCTGCACGAAGAGTACGTATTACAAGGCTATTTATATAGTATTTTTCTGTTGTCTTTTTCCACATAAATAAGTTTTATCTATACTCTCATATTAAGTGGGCCGGTTTACAACCATTATATCTACAATCCAAGTGGACACTTGTCCCTCCCAAATTCTGCATCACTTGCATGGGTAACAAGTATTTAATAATATTTTTTGTGTTGTCCTTATGCGGGTCTGCTAGGTGGCGGCTTTGTCGGTCACTGGACTTCATCTCGGTATTCGTTAACTTTCTGGTTAAGGCTTCAATGGGCTCTCCCTGAAGTCCCCATCTTGGTTTATACCGCGATGGACTGATCTTCCTTGCACTGATCGATTCATACGTGGATGCTGGTGAGGACACGTATGCATATATCCGTTCAGCTCTGCTCGAGTATCATCAGTATACTAGAAGATAATTTATTTTAGTTACAAATATGAGACCTTAAAAGCTTCTTTTATAATTGTCAGTAAATAGGATAAAAAAAATAATTGTTAATAAATAGGAACACAAAAACTTTTAAGCCAATCCTATTTTAGGATTTATCATTAATTATTCATATCAGATAAATTGCATACTTTAAAGTTAAAAGTAATAAAATTGCATAAATAGTATGTTTATGTTTGCATATTTGGCAAATTTGGTTTTTGTGCACAATGCGAGGTTTGGTGTTGTAACTCTGGCGATGCAACACTGGTAGCACAGAATCTGGGCGAATTTTATGCCAGATTTTATGCTTCTTGTTTATGGTATTTTTTTTTATTATGAGAACGTTGCTGATAATATTGGATGTCTTATCTAGATTGATTCAGCCATTTTATTGCCATTTAATCACTTTCCTTATGTATTTGTTCTCACCCATAAGGAAATGATTATTTCTTGATGTCTTGCTTTTTAGGTTGTAACCTCCATCTGGGAATCAATAAATCTCTTGATTTCAGCCACAGAGGTTCGATTTTTATCACTATAAAAGGAGAGCTCAGCTCCTTGAAGAAGATATCGAGAAAAATATTTTCGAGTTATATAAGTTCTTCTTCAAGAAACCATTTGTTCTATTTTCTATTCTTCGGGAGAAGAAGGTGAAGATTTACGGTGTGGATCGACTCAACCATTCAAGGCTTTGAAGTTGGAGGGATTCCAATAAGGTTGAGATTTTGAAGGATACAACCAAGAAATTAGTGGAATACATGCGTTGGTGAATTGATAAAGAGGAATTCTTTATGCTATTCGTAAATCCAGTTGTATTTGTAATAAGCTTTGCTTTTCTAATATTGGATTGTTTCTTCTCTGGGCGTGGCCTCGTGCATTAAGATTGAGAAATCTAAGCACGTTAAAAATCTTGGTGTTATTTCTGTTTCTGCTGTGTGAGTGTGTCCTATGCTTCAGTGTTACAATATTAACTTACAACACTATTCGAATTCGAATATCCAGGATTTTTGTATTAATATATTGATTAATAGGGCAACATATTTTATCATACAATATGGTATTCTCAACAAGTGGATACAAGGGTTAACGACGTTAATATATGCCACATATATATGATGGTATCATATTTGTGGTGTCATTTACACAGTTCACGAGATATATGATGAAACGTTGAATGAAATAGAGGATCCCAATTTTATACATCAATACCATAACTTGAGAGCATCACATATAAATCATAATTAATTTACTTAAACTTACATGAAATGCATATACATTTTAAGTTTAGGGGAATGTGAAAAAAACACAGACTAACTGATAATAGGGTTGGTCACGGTACGGTGTGAGCGTTTTTTTCAATATTTTTAAACTGAATTGCTAAGTGCGGTTCGACCACAAATTTAATTTTAAGTTGCGGTTTATTAGAATGAAACAAATATATGGGTTTCAATAATTTCGGGCGGTTTTAACGTTCAATACGTGAATGTTATACGAACAATCAAAATGAGCAAAAAATAAACTTATCAATTCGATAACTAAAAAAATTAAGGATATATTGTTGTCTCAATTGAATGTTATAACAACTTCAGTAATATATAATAGTGGAATCTAATAGATATAACTTCAACATTTCAGTTGTCAAAAAAAAAAAAATATCAATATTTCAATCTTCAAGTTCACAAACTTCCCAGCAAAAATCTCATTAATTATATAATTTACATCCATAACAAAAGATAATTAAGGCCTAAAAAATACAACTGGACGAATAACAAGAATGAAGGAAGACAACTTACTAACCTAGGGGTTTTCTTTACCTATGATGTATTAAACTATTGAGTAAATTGACTAATATACTCATAGTAAATAAGTGAAAATAATTATATATAGCATTACATAATTATACATGAATATACTAGAGTTTGAGATAAATATACTAATATATATACAAATAAATAGATAGTATTCTAGTTGTGCAAGCGGTGCGGTTTGAGCCTTCAAATTGTAATTGCACCATCCTACGCGAAAAGACTCTTCCTCCTAGTTAAAAAATATTAATAAAATATTGGTGGTAGGCTCGCTTATTCCAATAAATAAGCAATTGCGTTGTGGTCTGGATTAGTTGGGATATTTGATTGGTTCGATTTTAGTATTTTTCGGTTTTATTTGAGGGGCCTAACTACAAGAGGTGTCAAAACCCACGGGCGGCCGGAATGATACTTGGTTTGGGCATCGCCACTTGCGGATCATTGTTTAGAGGTGGCGGGCCGAGAATTGTATCCGGTCTTGGTCTCCGGATGTGGGCTCAACTCCAACCCAACCCTTGGTGGGGCTGCGGGTTCTCCGGGGTAGAAATGGGCAGATGGTGCCATTTGGAACGATGCTCTTATTCCTACTATCCACCAAAAATTAAAAAAATAATCCACATTCATCTCCCGTTGCCTCTTTTTGATGATAAAAAAATGAAAAATATTTTTTTATTCATATTATTAATTTTAATAAATTAAATATACTAATGGATAACAAGTACATATTTTATAAAAATATTATATATACTTTTATAAGAGATAAAAATATAAAAAATTAATTATCCTTTTTTTGTCTATTTTATCTAATTTTTCATTTTTTTTTCTTTTTTTTTATTTTCCGGCGGTGTCTAGCTTTCATGCCGAAGCTTTCTAGCGTTGGAGATGAGCTAGCCTACCCGACCGAGTTGGGCACCGTGGTCACCACGCCCGCCAGCTCGCAGGTTCATCACACCCATTCGCATTCGAACATGCCGAGGACCTTCAATATTCGATTTCCAACACTTAACATTGTTTATGAGGGCACAACTTCTCACCTATCACTTATTCGGATGGACGGTTGGGGTATCCGAGCTTTCAATTCCGATAGATCATTGGTTTCCATTGTATTTTAGATATCTCATTATGATAGTCCGGATGTCGTAGTGATAGGTCATTTGTATGTTGATTTCCTCCCGCCGTGAGACGGGTGACATCATGATGATACTTTGATTATTTGATCCGGTGGGGATCACGCCTCAATCTCCACTTTAGGGGTGTTATTTTGCTTTAAAAAAAAACTTCAACATTTAGTTGTCCAAACTTCCCAGCAAAAATCTCATTAATTATATAAGTAACAAAAGATAAGACAAAAAAAAAAAAAAATACAACTGGACTAATACTGAGGGAATATATTTCTTAACTATCTACAATTTAGAAAATAATTATATAAAACCTAGAGTTTGAGATAAATATACTAATTATTCAAAGCCTATTCAATAATTATATAGGTATTAAGTAAAAAATAAATCAATATACGTTGCGGTTTGATTTCGATTTTAGTATTCGGTTTTATTTGATCAGGCCTAACTGTAATTTCTTACAATTTTGTATTAAGTAACAAAATAAATCCATTGCAATATACTGTTAGCTGTAATATTATAATTTATATTTTGCAATCATTAAATCTATCTTTGACTTTTGCAATTGTTATAACAATGTATTTATTCGCAATAGATTTAATTCTATTTTATTTTGAGCAAAAAAATGGGAAAGTTTAGGAAATGAAGTCATTCTCACAAATACAAAGCGTTGGTTACAGCTGTATTCAATTTTTCCCTATCCCCATTCCCCACCCCAACCCCCAATCCCCAAGGGCCCCACTGCGTATATACTACATACATTATATTAATAACATAATCCTTACGTTTACTCACAATTTCTTCAATTAAAAATATTAATATTCTAACTTTACCAACTTCCATCAATTAAAACTATTTTTTCACTTTAGCAAACTATTTTTTCACTTTTTTTTAATAACCAAAATATTAGTGTAAAGACAAAAGAACTTGCTAGAATTCGTAAAAAAATAAGATAGGTGCGAAAGCGGGTGGAATAAAAAAACAATATTCGTTTGTTCTCATTTTTATCGGACTATAATTTTTTTTTTTGGAAGGATCTGTTGGACTATATTTGAGTTTCATATTTAAGTACCTTTTTAAAAAGAGATGAACACATGGGATCACACTTTAATATAATGATGATAACTTCATATTATACATCTAAAAAAACTTCATTTTATATATTAAATTTTTTTATTATTTATATTTTAATTAGTTTTTACTAAATTGATATAATATTTAATGAGAAATGTTATTTATACTTTATAGAATAAATTTAATATATTGATGTGATAAATGAAATGTGAGAAATAACTAATTAATATAATTACTTAAAATTTTAATATACTTTCAATATTTTTAAATATTAATTATAATATAATGATGTTTAATTATTTTTTTAATCTTTTGAGTAGGTAATGAATAATGTAACCAAAAAGAAAAAAAAAGAAAAAAACTATGAAGAAGTTGTTGAGTTGTTGCATTAAATAAATATATCATTATTATATTATACTTCATTTATTTCTTTTTTGAAATGTTTATTTCATTTTTTTTAACATTTTAGTTATTTGGTTCTTTTGTCACTCTAAACATTCGAAAACCTTTCAGAAGCAATAACATCAAAATATTGAGCAAACCCGTTTCTCTTCTAGCTTTGTTCTAAAAACGGGATCAATCTTGTATTTCAATGACGGAAGCTTATGCTGCTAAGACAGTTAACTAGGATTTGCTTATATAGTCAATGTGTGTGTTCCTCCTGTACTATTCACACTTTACTAAAAAAACTCTTCTCGAAACTAGGATCAAGAACCGAAAACTTTACAGTTTACATGTCACAGTTTGACACTATAGCTCAGAACCGAAAAACTTTACAAATTACATGTCATAGTTTGACACTATAGCTAACTAATTAATTCATGGTCATTATAATTTTCCCAAACTCAATAAACTAACTCGAGTTTGATTCTCGGGATTCAGTTCAGTAATTGAAAGTCCAAATATTGGATAAGTCCCAGTGGTGACAGTCTGATAGATCATAGAGGCACAATTGTGGATTATATATGTCACATTTAAATATAACCCCCAACAAATAAATACTCACCTCCGATTTAAATTAAGGTATGTCATTTTGACTTACCACTTTATAGTTATTAGATGTTCCAAGTGGGGATGGTTATAAAATTACACAAATGTAGATAATATCTTTATTATGAGACATTTTAGAAAAGTTTAAAGGCAAAATAATGAGGGTTTAATGCTACTAAATATTACTCCATCCGTTCCAATTATAGTCCAATTGGACCACACATATTAAGAAAAATATTGAAAATTACAAATATGCAAAATATTTACTTGATTTTCTCTTATTTAATGAATAATGTAAATTGCAAAATGCATATTAAATAGGGTTATAACAGTAAAAGAATGAAAAAATACTATTAAATATAGAAAGTATACTATATGTATTTGAGACATCCCAGAAATGAATAATGGACTATGAATTTGGGACGGAGGGACTAGAGAGTATAACATTAGAGAGAGATGTGTTGTTAAATAATAATAAGTGGTATAAGACCGTGTCACAGACTTGACAATGCGGAGAAAAATCATCAATATCGAACAACTATGGTTAGCCATCGCTTGCTTAGGGCGTAATTGCAAAACAGTCCCGTAGTTATTGGGGGTAGCAATTTTAGTCATGTAAATATTTTAGGTTCTCATAAGATTTTGACTATGTAATTTTGACCCCATAAGTTTTAATTTATACAATTTTGGTCTTACAATACCCTTGTCCTTTAGCCAAAATACCCAAAATACATAGACTGTTAAAAGTTGTTATGTTAACTAAGGGTAAAATCGTCAAAGGTCGAAACCGCCAAAGGAATAAGATTGTCAATCACCAACGACATGATTGGTATGTGGGAATGGGGTAGGAATGGAATGAGCATCCCTTGTTTCATTCCCATTCACATGCTTGGTATGCTTTAGTAATGAGAATACTCATTCCCACGGGAATCCCTATTCCCAAAAGTAAGGTAATGACCATTCATCCTCTCCCCCATGGGTTTAGCTATTCCCAATCATCAAGAATTACTCAAATTTTATTTTTAATAAAATTATCTTTTTATAAATGACTAAAAATGTTGGATATAATCTATATTTTTGAAAAGTAGTGTAATAAATAAAAAATTTATAATTTAAATATGAGTTATATTTAATATTTTAATAAATCATGTCAATTTCTATCAATATTCAATAGTTAAATCAAAATTTCTATATAGAATTCTTTTGTTGATTTTCTATATTTTCTTATAAAATAAGAGATAATTATAAAAATACCCCTGAGGTTTGGGATAATTACATAAAAACCCATAGATTTTTTAAAATTATAAAAATCCTCGAGGTTTGATTTTGACTTACATTTCCCCCATTCATAAGCAAAAAAATATCAAAACCCCCCTGATATTTATAAAAATACTATAATTACCCCCTTAAATTTAACACATAATTAAACCTGATGGGATTTTTTTGTAATTTTAGAATATCTCTGGATTTTTTGTAATTAGCCCAAATCTCAGGGGTGTTTTTGTAATTATCCCTAAAAATATTATATAAAATATTTTTGATATCATAGATATAAATCTATATATATATATATTATTTAGCACACATTAAAATAACCTTATACCAATTTATAAATAACATATTTAATAAAATTTTATTTAAGAGAATTTGATACTTTAAAATTATTTTTCTCAATTACTATCATTCATTTATAATTACCAATCAATATATTTAAATCAAGTAAAAAAATCGTCATCCATTCATTTCTCCATTCATTGTATATACCAATCATAGGAATAGTAATACTACATCATTCAATTCCTAATGTTATTCTATTCCTAAATTCATTCCATTTCAACCTAATTCCATTCATTCATACCAATCATGTCGCAATAGTTACATCACTAAAACTAAAGTTGCAACCTTAATGCTACTATTCAATTACTATAATAATATGATATCATTAAAGATAAACTATTATTTTAATTTAACAATGTATTCGTCAAAAAAAATGGTTTAACAATGTAAAAAATACATTTTTTCTGTATATTAAATATAAACTTTAGCATCAAAAGAAATGAGAATATCTCTTTTGACACGAGGAAAGTACTAATTCGTAAGTTTTTAACACAATTGAAAGGTATTTTCTACACTTAATTTCGGAATTGAAATATGGGAAATGTGGAGATATGGCCTGTCATCCACTTCTGCCAGTTTAAGTAGTAATTTAGTATGGCGATAAATTAATCCTTCACTTTCTTCTCCCCTAATTTGTTCATTCATAAAACCGTACACACACACACGCAGTATGTAGAGACACAATATATACATATACTCTACTCCTTCAACCCAAGAACACATTCATGTATACTATGCATTTATCGTGATCTGTGCACAGTCTATGTGATTATTCTTGGAGGCTGTGTTTGTTGGTATGGTCCAATCATTACTGCTTTTCTATTGATAAAAATCCTCTCTTTTTGATCACTCTGCATTATCTTTCTTGGATCTGCAAAAGAAAAGAGAAACCCGTTTGAGTGCGTGTTTTATTTATTCTGAAAACAAAGCATTAAGTCTCAATTTTGAACATTTGCTTTATTGGGAAAATTGTATGGAAAAGGCCATGGGAATTTTGGCAGCTTTCTGGAGAAGAAGACTTTCTTTATAGCAGAGGTGGGTTCTTTTTTTAATCTTTCTTCTCTTAGTGTTGCATGATTTTTTTTCTGGGAAGTCTTGAATGTGTTTACATGCTTGTAATTTTCTGGGTTTTGAGTGAACTTTCTTTGTGTGCGTTCCAATTGCTTAATCAAATTATGGTTGGGGATGGATTTTATGGTTTGCATTTAAGGTTTTGTTTTCTCTTCCCTTTATTTTCCTCGTGTTTGGTTTATTAGCAAAATCACTCCAAGTTTTGATTTAATTTTGTTTACTGGTAGTAGTGACATGTTTGGTAAACAATTGAAATAGTTAGCAGGCTTCTGTGTGTATATATGGTGTCCAAGATGAGTGAGAATTGAGTAAGAATTTAGAATCTGTAATTCACAAAAGATAATAAGAACAGTGAAATTAATGCAGTTGAGTATTTGCTAAGGAATTATATTGGCAAGTGATAAAAGCCCAGTGCGTGGTGAATGCACAGAGGCTGCTGTAAATTAGTTTTTTCTTGCTCTAATTGCACAACAAATTTTCACACATATGGGTAAGAATCCATCACATACTGCAAAAAGCTTTGGCATTATGTGTGTTAAGGGGTTAAATTTATCAAGAACTCGGTGTTGATTGAGGCCAAATTGCTCCACATATTCTGCTTTACAATGGTGCATTCAATAACCAAAGTAAGTTCCGAAGAAGAAGCAAGGGGAAAATAATTATTTATTTATATCCCCAAAAGGTAGTTTGTTGCAATCTTTTAAGTGTGACGGAAGGTATAAAAAGATTTCCATGTTACTTTTCCTAATCTTTACTTAAATCATATATTTTGGCATATGATTCTTGCTATATACATATTTGATTAAACTTTTCTCCTAAGGAGGTAAATAAATGAGTTCTTGATTGCTAGATTATTTGCCCATTTTTTCTTTTCTTTCAGCTTATTCTGTCAGTGTGCATGAGATTTGAATTAATTTGGCAAATTGTCATAAATGTCGCCCCATGTTATATGAGAGAACTGATGAAAAGGCTCATTTAATATAAGAGTGAAGCACATTTGTTCTTTATTAATATTCCTTGGGTCTTAATTCAGCTATTACATACCATTCAAGATATTGCAATCCTAATTGTCATTTTTCCTTTTTTCCGACAGACCTTTAAGCTTATGCTAGAAAAAGTCTTTCAGCAGATGGATAACTACTTCTGACACAAAATGGATCCTCAGGCTTTTATTCGGTTGTCTGTTGGGTGTTTGGGAATTAGAGTTACTGGTACGTCTCTTACCGCATCAAAACCTGGTATTTCCGCATTCTCTTCTCCGTGCGTATGTGAGATTCGTCTCCGAGGCTTTCCTGTTCAGACAACATCAGTTCCCTTTATATCATCTCCTGAGACAACTCCTAATTCTCACAGCGTTGCGTCGAGCTTTTATCTTGAAGAATCCGACCTAAAAACATTATTGGCACCTGGATGTTTCTATGCCTCTCATGCTTGTCTGGAGATTGCGGTTTTTACGGGCAGAAAGGGCAGCCACTGCGGTGTCAGTATAAAAAGGCAGCAGATTGGAGCGTTTAAGTTGAATGTGGGCCCTGAATGGTGCGAAGGAAAGCCAGTGATTCTCTTCAATGGCTGGGTTGGCATCGGGAAAAATAGACATGAGAGTGGAAAACCAGGAGCAGAGCTTCATTTGAGGGTGAAACTGGACCCTGATCCAAGATACGTGTTTCAATTTGAAGATGATACTAAATTAAGTCCCCAAGTCGTTCAGCTGCAAGGCACCGTCAAGCAGCCTATTTTCAGCTGCAAGTTCAGTCGAGACAGGTGATGCGCAAATGCTTGCTCATTTTTTTGACCTTCTTAAAATTTGTCGCACCATGTCTCGGATTTTTTTTTTTATTCAGTTGGACCTAAGAGGTACACGATTGGACTGCGTGTTTTTGTTTCGATCATTACTTGTTCACATGTATTTCTTAATTGTTTCGAGGGGATAATTACAAACCCCCCCTTGAGGTTTGGGGTATTAACCAAATAACATAGAAATTTCGAAATTACAGAAACCTCATTGATATTTGATTCCATCTTATAAATGTCAGGGGGTTGAAGTGTTTTTTATTTATGAATTTTGTAAGACATAATCAAACCTCAAGAGGGGTTCTGTAAATTTGAAACTGCTCTTGTTTTTTTTATAAATACCCCAAACCTCAGTATTTTTTTTTCTTCATGTATTTTCCATTGTTTCGAGTAAATCCACAGCTTTTATACCAGTCTACTTATTTGCTAAATTGATAGACTATGTTGAATAACACAGTTATCACTCAATTGGTTTTAGGTTTGATATTTGTTTCTTATTGTCAATATAAATTTACAGGGTATCCCAGTTAGATCCACTTAGCAACTTCTGGTCAAACTCTGCTGAAACTTCCTATCAGGATACCGAGAGACGAGAGAGAAAGGGGTGGAAGGTTAAAATACACGATCTCTCCGGATCGGCCGTTGCAGCAGCTTTCATAACGACTCCATTCGTCCCATCATCAGGTTGTGATTGGGTGGCTAAATCCAACCCAGGAGCCTGGTTAATCGTCCGGCCCGACGCAGGCCGGCTTGAGAGCTGGCTGCCGTGGGGAAAGCTCGAAGCATGGCGCGAACGAGGAATCCGAGACTCGATTTGCTTCCGTTTCCACGTCTTCTCCGACGCACAGGAAGGCGAGGAATTTCTCATTTCGAGATATCGTTCAGTGCCGAAAAGGGCGGGGAGTTTTTCATAGACACTGATAGACAGATTCGACGGTGGCTACAACTCCGGTGCCGAGTCCGCAGAGCAGTGGGGACTTTGGGGGGTTGAGCCCTGTTGCTGGTGGGTTTGTTATGAGCTGTAGAGTGCAAGGGGAAGGGAAATCGAGTAAGCCGTTGGTGCAATTAGCCATGAGGCATGTGACGTGTGTGGAGGATGCAGCGATCTTTATGGCTCTTGCGGCTGCCGTTGATCTTAGCATCGAAGCGTGTAGACCGTTCCGGAGGAAGATCCGAATAGGGAGTCGTCATTCTTGGTGATGTATTATGTATGAGGGAAGTTGTTTTCTTGAGCAAGAAAAAGCTAGCTTTTAAATTTTCTCTCTTTGTTGTAAGACAATTTGTACAGAATGAACTTGTTTTGGATATGTATATTGGCCATTGGGCAAACCCAGTTGGCCATGTGCTGCTACTCATTATGTCTCTTGTACCAGAATTTCTCTCTTGATTTGGTCAATTTATGTTTCACAATCTTCTTGTATGTTTGAACAATCAGAACAAAAGAAAAGACAAAAAGCCCTGCCTACTCAGCAAGCTTCTACATGATTTCATTTCTAAATATTGCTACTGGTTGAACACTTGATAAATATGGGCAAGTTCTTGCTGATGCTTTTGTATATCCTCTAGAGCCCGCGCTCTCTCTTGGCTATCACTTGCATCTAAAATCTTGACTTTCTTGGATAACTTTCTCTTAATACTTTTTATCTGCAGTTTTATGATTGAACAAAACATGTTAGAAAGAGAAATCTCATTATATGTATATTTACATATATACAAAGGTAAATTACAAGAATTACCCCCGAGGTTAAGCTTGATTACAAAAAACCCAAGTTATCTGTGAAAATTACAAATACCCCTTCCTTAAGAGTGTTACAAGCACCCCCTTGGTTTGCATTTACCTACCAAATACTCCCTCTTCAGGGTGCAATTTGTGAAATAGAATCAATCATCAACGGTTTTGAAAGATAACCGAGTTTTGTGTAAATAGGCTAAACCTTAGGGGTAGTTTTTGTAATATATCCCTATATACAAAGAGAGAGACAAAGCAGAGAAGAGTAAACCTTTCTGTAAGGCCACCTTAAGACTCCATTTCTGCGGCATATCTTTTTCATAACTGTTGGGCATATATTCATTTTCCGGGCAGCATCCTCTATTGGAAGATCAAAGTAATCCACAAAGTCCTTCAGCTTCAAATTTCTAGTTCTTTCCCTCTGTGCCACCTCGTTATAGCATACAAGTAGTTAAAGCTAATGTTCATTTTCAGGAAAACAGTTAGCTTGCATAAAGACATAAATAGTGCAAAATACTAGAAATAAGCCTTAGGGAGTGTTTGAAAATGCTTCTGCTTTTGGGAAAAAGTGATTAATTGCCACTTAAAGCGGCAAGTAGTTGAGAAACAAAAGTTGGTAGTGTTTGCAAATAGAAGCTGAAAAATGATTAAGTTACGAGAGAGTGTCTGATAGAAAAGTTATTTATTTGTGTGTAAAACTCAAACCAATCAGAAATCTAAGCACTGCTCCCCGTGCTTTTCAGTTCTTATTAAATGAAGACATTTGCAAACACTAAAATATGATTTTTCCAGATGATGAAATGCTGTAGCGGGATAATTAAACACTAATTAACCTGCATTGAAAGGGGAATTTTCATGAATCCCACTTGGTTGCTCCCACCTTCCGGTTGCTTCAACGACTCTTGTAATTGGCTATTTGGGAAATCACCTGTAATACAGCAGAGCAACTGTGTGGTTTATGTTTGCTTATGCCAGAAATATCATCTAAAGTAAAACAATCAAAGACAGGTGCTAATGCAATTATATAAAGAACCACAATTGTAATTAGTCTTTATCATAATACTGACCTGTATTTTCTGGTGATGATTGAAGAAAATCATTAGGATTATCAGGTTCATTCAGTCCAACACACAGGGCTTCATAGAAGGTTGACAGAGGATCTTGCATTATATTATAGCCCTCTTGTTTACAAGCCTCAAAATATTGGACCAAAAATTTCTTCACCATCTCCGTGCTCTCCTTGTGAAAACTATCAGGCAATGTCAAATGAAACTAAACCTTCAAATTATGTCAACTCGGGTTTAACTTTCAAGATTCTATGTAGATAAAAGTACAATAAAAACAATGCCTAGAAGAAACTTAGGCAAAATTGCAATTTTAGTCACATAGCTATAGGGAGTGGAGGTAATGGTACTGCAAAAATCACGATTTGAAAAAAAAAAACTCTCGATTATAGTAATTTGATCGTGAGAAATTGGAAGGTTTGCACGAAAAATCATGTGTCTATTTCTGACCAGAGACACTGATGCGGAAACGAATATCGCTTATGTGTACACCCTCCAAATGATTTATCTTTCCAGAATTTTTGCTCCAATTAACATATAACTCACTTGAACGATATACATATAAGCAAAATTAGTTTTACATAAGCAAATTTTAACAACAATATGAACACGTGGATTTCAATTCCCAACCACAAAGGACTAAAATCAGGATTTTTCTAAAAATTGCAGCTACAACATTTTTGCAAATCGTGATCTCTACGGTACCATTATTGCCAGCCCTACAGCTACATGACTAAAATTGCAAATTCAACCAAAAAGCTCACTCAAACATTTGGAAGTCCTGGCTCTGGAAAGATGAACCAAAATCATAAATCCCAAGAACTGCATGAGTGATTACTCCAAATCTTCCATGAATCTCAAGCCTCTTCACATTGATGCCTACGAAAGCAGATTACAGCTTAAAATATACACGAACAAGCAGAAGAAATTAAATTGAAAAGGAGATTAAGACAAATTAAAAGTTGTTCATAAATATAAACTTAAAATTTCAAATTTACGTGCCATTAGTATGAGTAATCTCTCTAAGTATTTGACAGCAAGTGCAATTATACTGAGATCGTGGAACCGAGAAAACTGAAAGCGGCATTGCATGATCCTCAAAAACTGGATTCTCAGAAAAATTAAAATCGTTATTTATGCCACGGCTGCTTGAGCCTTCTCCGGGTAACCGGAATGGCCGACCGAGTTTCGGTTACATCATCTGTAGTACCATTGCAAAAAGCCCAAACAGCAGGATCCGAAAACGGATCATCCGGATCTAATTCGTGACCCGGTTTCTGACTGGGGCAATTCAAATAATTTTGGTCGGGGTTCAATGTGTGTTCATCGGAGAGGCCAAGTGTAGGATTTTCAGCGAAGAAAAACAACGACGACGGGTCAATGCTCGGAATCTCTTCGTGAATTGTAAACACGCCGGCGGCGGTTGAGTCCGTTGCCATTTAGTATTTTTAATTTCCTTGCTGGGAAAGTGGTGGTGCTGGTGGCGGCGACGCCTGGTGAGGACCAAGCGCCGCGGCGGGGGACTGTTTGGCTTGGTGTCAAGTGCCAGATTGATGCGTATAAAAATTGGGAGAGATTTTCAGGGGGGAAAAAACTTATTAGTAATATGCTCTGCTATGTGTTAGTTTTAAATTGAGAAGGGTATAGAAGAAAGGAAACAGCGTGAGATAGAGAAGCAGTTTAGGACCGTTGGAAAGCGGTTAATTTTTTAGATGTGAAAATTTGCCTAATTTTGGTATTATTATCGAATTAGTACACAAATCTTTTGAAAAATTCTACATTGGTACTCCGTTTTGCTGTACATATCAGATTCCGCCCCCCTCCAAATTTCTAGCAATATAACAAATATATCGATTTTTTTAACAAACAAATATAACATTTAATTCCAATTCCCTGTGTAATTTTTGTATTATTTCTTATTTGATTAAGTTAAATAATGCATTCTCCCAACTAAATGGCCGGATATAATACCAAACATTTCGTTAGGGACCTTATAAGCATACTATTTTGCGTTGTATCCTTCTCGACATAAGTTCTAATTAAGCACCCAAAAAGTCTATACGTATAAATATATATGCACAAATATATAAGTCCCTCAAAAGTTCTAGTTTTTTTTCCGACTTAGAGGTATCCTACACCAAATTTGGAGGAGCAAACCTCACACTTTTTTTACCAATGAGACATCCGCCCACCTCGGAGATGATCCTAATCCTCTCGGGAAGGAGGGGCAACTACAAGTTTTAGTTAAGACCAACAAAAAATGAATTACACATGCATGCCAAGTAAATGACACAAAGTATTACTCCACACATTATCCGGATTCCTTCCCCCGCCCAAAAAAAAAAGGAGAACAAAGAACAAAAAAGAACTAAACATCAACTTTAGTAGTAGCACATCATTAAAACCCACAAACCAATTTATCTAAAACATAAAACATGCGAAAATTGATCACCAAACCGATTTCAAGTTGGAAAAAAATTAAACTACATAAACCGGAGCATATAATTCTTTAGCAATATTCGATCTATTTTTTGTCATCATTACCACGAACATTATCCTCTCCCTCATCCTCCACGTCGTTGTCGTTGTCGTCGTCATCATCATCATCATCATCATAATTAATGTTGATTGCTTTAGAGTTATGTTCCGCCTCCCTCCCCCTTATCTCTTCTTCTAGTTCAGGTGGAATTATATTTCTCAGCACTTGGAGATTTATTTCAAGTTTATAATCGTTGTTTTCAATTATTTCAAACACGAGAAAATCGCCCTCCAACAAATTATGTTCAACCACCAGCTGCCTCCATCCAGAGCCGAATGACTTTCGCTTCCTTTTCCCATAGAAGTTTATATCATATTTTTTTCCAAAAAACCTCACATTTGCCACAACATTGGTTGAGGGCAATATTGGATCCGTTTGAGCAGGAAAATTCTGAAACCATAAAACGGTAAACATAAAATTAATATGTATATTCTTACTAGGAGTTGAAATGTGTCATAGACCACATCTATGATTGATATTCTAAACGTCAAGGTATGACTCATGCAATTAATATTATTATAGATTAGATGGAAAAAAAGAGTAATTACCAGAATAAAAGGAGATTTCACTGCGGATTTCGTCAGACATATGTCGAAAAATGGTTTATCCCCAGAAAGAGGCATCACTCCATCATCCTCTTCTATATTAGATTTATTCGAGATCTTCGCAGATTTTGTAGATAATTTATCATCTGCTTCATGTGGGGATTCAATATTTGTCTGAAACATTTAAATCCCAAAAAAAAGAGAAGAAAACAACTTAATTCACCAACAACTACATAAAAAGACATACTAGAATAAAAATACATCTTCAAATGTTAAACAACTGTTACTTCATTTTTCCTTTCATTTTTTTCATTTTTTAAAGTATTAGAAGCTATATATATATATATATATATATTAAATTGTATAACAAAAATAGAATTCAGAATTGTAGAAAATAATTAAAACATACTTATTGTGAAGGTATTTTAGGAGTCTGTTACCAAATCAACAAACAACCATAAAAGAGGCACGTTTCCCCGTGTGAACAGGAGTTTCCTTTAAACTGGGCAGAATAGTTAGAATTGTGTGTAATGTTGGATTGTGAAAAATAGAGAATAAAGATAAATAAAAAAACACTTTAAATTGTTATAGAACTATGTGTTTCCTTTCCTTATTCAAGCATTTCAAGATTATTCTAAATCCATCTATTGTCGTGATTAAATTTGGACATAATTCCCAATTTTTTTTTGTCAAGGTGTTTTAAAAGAATTCGTCAAACTTGATATTTTGTCACATATCACTATGATTTAAGGGGAAAAAAAAGAGAATTATACATGTATATGACAAAATTGTTTAATAGAATTCTACCTGATTCTGATTTGTTAATAAATAGTTCTACTCCTTCAATTAATGGGATTGTGCATTCATATAATTAGTAAATGGACTATTATTAAAATTTCATGTACCTCAAAAGAACACGATACATACCTTATTGTTAGCTTTGAAACATCATGTGAAGATTGTCCCAAGCTTCCTGGCTGTCTTAGCATCAATAATCTCCACAAAAATGGTGGTGAGAGAGATTGGCGAATGAGAGATAGAGTAGTTGCATCATTCAACATGTCTTGTTGCGACCCATGCATTTCTCTATCATTGAGCCTTCTCACGTTTTGGGGCTTCTTGTAGCCTCTTTCAACTAAATGCCACAACCCTTCTAACACTAACTGTTTTTCCATCTTTTTGGACCAAAATGTGTACTCTTTTTCAGAAAATGTTTGGAGAGTGAAATTGGAGCTTGAACCGGCCATTTCTTTTTTCTTATCGCTGCAAAGAATTACGAACTTAAGAATAAGATGGTTTTTCTTAAGATGTCTGAAACTCTGCTTGTATGGTCATGTTAATTTGTTTTTATTTATGTTCCATTACATTAAATATAAGTTTCTAAATTTATAAACTTTATAGTATTGTAATGTAAAAACTTATTTACATCATATAAATATATTATGCATGGTAAGCTAGACTAATATGTATTTGAAAAGGTAGATTTATCATTGCAAATATTTAATTATAGAAGAAAAATTGGATGAAATCCGTATTATACCTTCCAAATGATATTTAAAAAAAGAACTTGAATATTAATTTGTGCATTTATAAAACCGCCAGTATCATTTGATATTAGTGTCAACTAAGAGTACCAACTAGATTATTAATATAAATTCGAGGATATATATTAATTTGATATTTATGATGAAACTCGTGTACCAAATAAACTTTACTTTTATTTCTAATATGTGACCGAAGTAAAATTTGTTTGGTAGATGATTGTCATCATTAATGTCAAATTAATATATATCCACGAATTTATATTAAATATTTATTGGTACACGAAGTTGCCAGCACTATTATCAAATGATACAAACACATGATATTGCCTCCTACCAAAAACATAAAAATAATCCCAAAATGGAGGTCTCGAATTCACCTCCGATCCCCATACAAACAAATACACATGTATACGTGCTCCCACTTAAAATAAACTGAAAGTACAAATTAATAGATGAAAATGTTCACTTGTTCTGCACAATGTCATTAAGTACGGTTCACGATTTAACAAAAATCCTACAATTTGTAAAACTCAATGAGTGCACACATATTTCAAATAGTCTTTCAAGTAAAAAAGGATGAATTTGAACTTATAATACGATATTGTACGTATGTATATGGACTTATTTAGCTAAAATCAATAGTTCTATATATTTAGGAGTATACTGAAAAGATGTTCGAAGTAGTGGTGGCATGTCGTTAGTACAAATTGTGGTAGTGAGTCAAAAATAACAGTTAAGTCACTAATTCTATAAGCAACGATATATGTAAAATTACATGTCGCCGTTAATACTAGCTATTAGCGACGACGTAAACTTATAGGTCGTCTCTACTATTTTGGCAATTGCGACGACATGTGATCACGAAATAATCTTATGCATCTTACATTAAAATAGCAATGACAAGTTCCGCAAAAAGTTTTGGCACGAATTTGGTTTTGATGGGTCAAAAATAGCCACGACAAAGACATCGCTATTAAAATTGCCAAACACATAGCGTTTTGCTGGCAACCACATGATTCAAATATTTGCGATGCATAGCATCACAAATATTGATTGCGAATAATTGCAATGACATTTCTTATGTCATCTATGTCAATCGGCAGCGACACTATTAGTGTGACGTGTCGCCGCTAATAGTACTTTAATTAATCCCAACTCCATGACCCTTTTGTCACAATAACATGAGTAACAATAAAGAATGTATAACTAACTTTCAATTAAGAATTAAATGCCAATATTGAGCAAATTAAAACCAACATATCCCATTCATTTGTGTGAAGAAAGTGCCATATTTAATTTGTTTTAATTGTTCTTATGGTGTTCAATTAGTGCAAGCTAAGGGTCCTTGTATATGATAGTTTTTCAAATCTATTTCTCAAAAATTGGATTGAGAGCACATGTTAAGAACAAGATGGAGTAATTATAGATAAGTGTAAAAAGTTCTTGAGCCTTCTATGTACTCAACATGGTGAACTCTCTCAATTTTACCATTCTTACACATTAACCCCATTATATATAAGACTATGTAAAATGTTGCCATTGTTTTTAGTGAAGATGGTATTATCCATCGTATAGAAGTATTCATGATGAATTTACTAAGCACTTGAGCCCACCACAAATATCATTAACTCACGAAAGCAAAGCCACAATATATAAGGAAAGTATATATGTTTGGTTTTGACAATCTATAGTATATCTATATTTAGTGAAAATCCTAAATTTTAACGAGAAAGTTTAAAACAAGTTGTAAATAACAAGTTGTTCACCTTCTATAAGGGAAGCACATTTTAACATTTAGACTCACAAACAAAAAAAAAATTTAACATTTGTTTGTTTCGATGAAGTTATATAGACTCACAAACAAAAAAAAAAAAAAATTTAACGATATTGTAGTGTATGCTAGGTTTGATGGTATAAAACTTGTGTAACTTATTTTAGAGTGTGTGATATCTCTCAATGAGATAAATAACTTGTTTGGTTGTACAAAATTATAAAATTGAATAATATTTTATATATTTGAAAATGATCGACATCCCCAGAAAAGTGTCATTCCAAAATGTTTGGCGTCACATTATAACTTTGCTAAGATATATGAGGAAGGAGGAGCACAAACCAAATCGTGTCTTTCATTGTTTTTTGGATCCCAATGATAAAACCAAAAATTAGATAATTATAAAAAATCCAAATCCATTAAACGAATGTAAGCAAATAGTAAATAAAACATAAATAAGTTAAAAATCATGTATATAATTCAAATAAACTTAATCAATCCAAAAAATATAACATATGTTAACGTGAGAAAATTGAAATTTCTCCTTATTTAACTCACAAGGAATGGACCAAATTTGTGCATATGGAAAGAAAAACGCACCTTCAAATTGCTAACAACAAGAATAAAACCTAGAAGCCAAAGTTGTGGAACTCACTTTGAATTTGGCTTTGAGGAAGATAAATCGAGGGGAAGGGTAGGTGGGGAGGTTTTTGGGAGAAAGGAAGAAATGGAGTATGAAACTGGCTATGGTAAAAATAGGGTTTTGAAGTGCTTTTATACGAAAGTGGCATATGAGAGTCACTTTTAATTTGAATTACATATCATACCTGGAAATGTGATTCACAATAAATATTTAGCCTTAAATGCACTATGAGACTTGCTGGCCTTCGATAATTGAAGCAAATTAAAATTAATTTACTTTACAAATTTATCAATACCTATAGTGCTGTAATGATGATAGACACACACAATATGATGTACCTGATATGTTTCCTATTAAGTAATTTTAATCATTTTCCCATATGTGACAACTTGCCAATTAATTTGTGCTTTTAATACAATAAAATCTCTCCCTATTCAAAAAATTAATTACATTTTAATTTGTATGGCATATATATCATTACTAACATATCCTTTTGAAATATTTGTTGAATTCCTATACATTGTACTAATCCATAAAACGCCTTTACCATAGATGACACAAAATTAAATTTCACAAAAATAGGAACGTCTGGAATCATAAAATGAGACTTCAAATATAAAGGGCGTTTTGAAATGGTACTCTTGAAAGAAAAAAAAATACACACACACACACACATACATATGACTATATATATGTGCATATGTACAAATAATCACATTTCGTCCCTCACAAGTTTTAACTAAGACCAACAAATTAAAGATGTACACACTAGTTATGTTTCTACAAATTAAACTAGAATAACACAAGTTTAATAAAGTACCACTTCAGCCATAGGACATTCTCTCTTAAAACATAAAACAGAACTAAACCGGTTTATCTTAAACGAAAAACATGGGAATTTGGGTTAGGAAATTGATTTCAAGTTGGAGGAAAACTATTCCTAAGGTTGACCTAATTATAAAAAACTTGATTATCGTTCAAATTACAAATACCTCTTAAAATTTTATAAACGCCTCCTTAGAATTAAGATTTGTATTTACCTAACTAATATCTCTCTCTTGAAGGTGCAACTCAAAAAAAGAGAAACAAATATCAACTGGGTGGTGTTTGTAATTTTGAAAAATACCAGAGTTCTTTGTAATTAGAATAAACAATAAGAGTAATTTTTATAATTAACCAAAACTATATAAAATATCCATCATTCTACTCTTTGTTGCCGTCATCAATGTAGATAGCTTTAGCTTTAGATTTGGTTGCCCTCTTCCTTATCTCTTCTTCTAGTTCAGGTGGAATGATATTTCTCAGCACCTGGAGATTTACCTCAAGTTTAGAATCATCCATTTCCATTATTTCAAATACGAGAAAATCGCCCTCCAACAGATTATGTTCACACACCAGCTGCCTCCATCCAGAGCCAAATGCCTTTTGCTTTCTTTCCCCGTAGAAATATATCTCATAAAGTTTTCCAAAAAATCTCACTTTTGCTCGGACATTGGTTGATGGCAATATTGAATTCACTCGAGTTGGAAAATTCTGAAATAATAAAAAGGTAAAATATAAAATTAATACATATATTCTTACTAGGAAATATGTCGTAGATAAAATTGAATGAGGTAAGACTCACACAAATTAAGATTGTTAACAGTTTACAACATTTTAGTGCTTTTTTTTGGAGGAAACCATTTTAGTGCATATTATGCACTATTTTAGTGCAAAGTCTGCATTCAATTTCCAGCGGTTTGCAGTAAATTCTACACAAAGAAATAATATTCCATAATATTCAATTTTATGCATATTTTCATACACTAAAATTATTAAATTTTAAATAAAAGAAGAAAAACTTAGTGCACACAACTACGTATAATGTTGCACTATCTCTAGCGCAAAACTTTCATATGTATAAAATTGCACACACTGTGATGCAGTGATAGAGCAACTGTTTCCTACAAATTGAAGACTAATCAAATGTAAGATATATAACTAATTACCATATGACAAAGAGGTCTAACTGCAGATTTCGTTAGACACATGTCGAAGAATGGTTTATCCCCAGAAAGAGGCATCACCCCATCATCCTCTCTTATATCAGATTTATCAGAGATCTTTGCAGCTTTCGTTGTAGATAATTTATCCCCTGATTCATACATCTAAAACATTTTAAAAGAAAAAAATAAATAAGTCACCAAACAACTATTTCACAAAAAATTACTTCTATAAGTATCAAAAGATGACCTTTAAAAGTTTAACAACTCTTACTTCAATAATCTTCTTTTCTTTTTTCTTTTTTGAAGCTATTTTAAGACGTACAATTTCAGAGTTCCTCACAGTGTTAGCTATTGCTCCATCCTTAGGTACAACCTCCTTCATCTGCAAGGCACTCACATAAAAAATATTGAAAAACCAAATTAAAGTTGTAATAAATAAAACAAATCATGAACATTGAGTTCACAAAAGGGACATATAAAAAGCAACAATGACAACTATTCCAAGTGAATTTCAATGTGTTAGTGATTCTCACAAGAGTAGATGATCCATCTTTTAACACATGCAAGGTGTATTTTTTTGAAGTACAAAAGAGAATGCGGTTCAATAGGATTTACAGAAAATACTTCTCAAATCTTGAAAATGGGAGAAAAAAGAAAAAAAAGTAAATTCTAGAGTTTTTTGCGTTCACATGCAACTCATTACTCACATAAGGTTTTCCGAACATTTTGGGAAATTTCTTCGAATTGATTACTAAACCATAGAGTTTTTCAAGATACATAGCGATTTTTCGGAATGAAATTTGAAAAAGAGTAATTTTGTCATACTCTTATAATTAAAGACTATAATTGCAGTTTAAACTGATTTTGTAAACCATACCTATTACGGAAAATTAAGGTATTCTTCATCCAACTTGATATTTTGTGATATATAGTTATGAGGAGAATAAAATTATAAATGAATTTAATAGATAATGCAATAGAAAATGCTATCCGATTTTGATTCTATTGTTACATATGGTTTGTCATCAATTAAAGGAGTTATGCATATTTTCACATACATAAAAACATAAAGTTAAATTTTCATATATCTCGCCAATCATAAAAGTGCGAAACGCAAAAAAATACCTTTTTGCTATCCCGAAAAATGGTGTGAAGATTATCCCAAGCTTCCTTGGCAGTTGTAGCATCAATAATCATCATGAAAATGTTGGGTGAAAGAGATTTGTGAATAAGAGATAGAGCTGTTGTATCATTCATCTTGTTTTGTTTTAGCAAATGCATATCACTATCATTGAGCATTTCTCCTTGTTTAGGCTTTTTGTAGCCTTTTTCAACCAAATGCCACAACCCTTCTGAAATTAATTGTCCTTTTATCTTTCTAGACCAAATTGGGTAAGCCTGTCCAGATAATGTTTCGAGAGTGAATTTGGAGCTTGAACCAACCATTTTTTCTTGTTCCTGCAAAACAAGTGTAAGACAAATAAGATGGTATTTATTTTTTTAAGCTATCTAAAGGTTTACTTATATGGTGTTAATTTTCTAATGTATGAACCATTATTGAAATTGGTAAGGGTATGTTTGGTTGGCTTCCTCAAGAAATCAACCTTTCCATTTACTTCCTAATCACTACTCAATCATTATTTTATATTTTCCGATGTATTTATTATTAGTACACATATTTCCATTCACTTCTAAAAACTTGTCCCAATCAATACTAAACAAAAATGCCCTAAGTTTCTCTTCTTTTGATAAAATAATACACACAATTCAACTAAACAATACTAAAACATAAAATTACAAAATGGTAAAAATTAAATAAAATTACATATGTAATATATTTATCATTTATAAAGTAATATTAAATAAATAAAATAAGAAATCTTATAGAATATTTATTTTTAGTGTAGAAAGTGGTGCAAACTATTGAACATAGAAGTGCAGATTCTACACAAAACTAGTGCGAATTCTGTACTAATGTGGTGCAAATTACTGGAGATGTTCTAAATATTTAAACAAAATGTATACATATGTGCATGTATTATGGATGATGTGGTAGTAGTTCAACTAATTAGTAATTTAAAGGACATGACAAATAAGTAAAATGATGAAAAACAAAATCGTACAAAAGAACTTCGCAAGAACTAACACACACACACACACACACACACACACATATATATATATATATATATATATATATATATATATATTGAGGAGATCTCGTGTGGCAGCCTCTTACCATGTGACAGTATGGATTGATCCCATCCATCCACACCTTTTATTCAATGGTCCAGATTGTTATTAAAAATAAATGAATTATCAATTAATTAATAGGTGGAAATGGCATAATAGTAACTAACAAAATGTCATAAATCACGCCCCTACAATCAAGGTATTAATTAATATCACGTTTCCATAACTGAAATTGTGCACCATTTTAATAGCTGAACTATACACCATTGAATAACTGAATGTACCCCATTTTATATCTAATAGTGCATCATTGTATAACTAATTGTACATCATCTAAAGGAAATATAAAGACAAAATAGTGTAATCATCTTCCCATTTAATAACTTAACTGTGCACCATTTTATATTTAATAGTGCATTCTTGTATAACTAATTGTACATCATCCAAAAATCCTATAAAGACAAAATAGTGTAACCACCTTCCCATAATGACGCCCTACAATCATGGATATATGTGATAAAGATCACGTTTCCATAACCGAATTATGCACCATTTTAATAGCTGAACCGTACACCATTTAATAACTGAATGTGCACCATTTTATATCTAACAGTGCATCATTGTATAACTAATTGTACATCATCTAAAATTAATTAAGGAACTATAAAGACAAAATGGTGTAACCATCTTCCCATTTAATAACTTAACTGTGCACCATTTTATATCTAACAATGCATCATTGTATAACTAATTGTACATCATCTAAAATCCTATAAACACAAAATGGTGTAAGCATCTTCCCATAATGACGTTCTAAAATCATGGATGTGATAAAGATCACGTTTCCATAACTGAATTATGCACCAGTTTAATAGCTGAACTGTGCACCATTTAATAACTGACTGTGCACCATTTTATATCTTAAAGTGCATCATTGTATAACTAATTGTACATCATTATGAGTAAACCACAATTGAATAAAAAGCGGGAGCAATTGTAAAATCAAATCCCATAAAAATCACTGGGATTGAATATTGGTGTACATTTAATTATACAATGATCCACTGTTAGATATAAAATGGGGTTGGGAGGGGGGAAATTGCAAAATTGGTTCTATAACTATAGGCAGTTTGCAATTTGGTCCTATAATTATTGAGTTTGCAAAATTGGTCCAGTAAGTTTGATTGTTTTTGCAAAATTGGTCCTATATGTTTCATACCTAAGCAATTTAGGTCCTGTAAGTATCAAGTTGTTGCAAAATTGGGCCTCTGGATTTATTTAATATTTTCAAAATACTAAGGATACCCTTATACACATCAATGGCTATATGACTAAGTGTTTTGCTCACAATGGTATTAGAGCCTAGGTTTATTAAGAACTTTTAGTTATATTTATTATATATATTTATTTAATTAACAATTGGTGAGGAGAATTTTCTCCGGGAAGATGGATCTAGATAATTGTCCAAGATGTCTACCTTATAGGACACAACGGCGGACGACCACGTACAAAATTGGGAGTACAATGCATTCCCCAAATTTGAAAAAAATTCAACTATTTTTTTTAGTAAAGAAAAATTAATAATAAATTTGTACCCCTATTTTTACAAAAAGTAAAAATAGAATTAGAAAATTCAAATAAAACAAGACAAATCCCTACAATAAAATTTCAAGAATTAAAAAGCATTTTGTACAATGACTTTAAATAATTAACAATATCTATATGCACATTTTTTAAATCTATCGTACTGATTTCAAAAATCTTGGATCCGCCATCGACACGATATATCGTCAAATTTTGACGATGTACACCAGGAAAAGATAGCATATTGGAACAATCATATTAAAATCTCTGAATAGAGACTTGATCTAACAATGCCACGAACAAAATGTGTGCCAGAAAATGTGATTCTTATATTCTATAAAATCTGGGTTTATCTAGAAAAATTAGCTATGATGTTTTAAGGACTAAAACTGTTAATGCTCGAAAGTTATAGGACTAAAATTACTACTGTTAGAAAGATAAATGACCAAAAATGTTATTTAGCCATAAGAGCAAAATTGTCTTGGACAAAAAATTCAACTTTAAAAGATAAAGGACTAAAATTACAACTATCCCAAAGTTACAGGACTAAAACTGCAATTTACCCTAAAATGGGGTACATTCCGTTATTCAATGGTGTGTAGTTCAACTATTAAAATGATGCACACTTTCAGTTATGGAAATGTGATATTAATCAATTCCTTGATTGTAGGGGCGTGATTTATGGCATTTTGTCAGTTACTATTATGCTCTTTCCACATATTAATTAATTGATAAATTAATTATTTTTAATAGTAATCTGGACCATTGAATAAAAAAGTGTGGATGGATTGGATTAATCCACATTGGCATACGGTAAACGCCTGCCACATTTGATCCTAACTCTCTCTCTCTCTCTCTCTCTATATATATATATATATATATATTACTTCCGATTTTTTCAATTTTAAGGGTGATACATTTGTGACAATCAAGTCATAGCATGACCTGGAGCTAGTTGATAGATCTTGAAACGTTTGGTATAGGCTTTTAACAACTATATAAGGTTTGATATTGCTACATTGCATATTTTGCCGGTTCAACTTCAAGGGAAAAAAAATATAATTCTCCTAAATATGATGAATAGTCATATGCATTCAATAGTCCGTTAAGACATTATACTTTATTAATAAGGCTATGAACGTTTCTGGTGATCGATTATTATTAAAACATGTTCATGTGCTAATTTTTCAGATTTATCGCATCTTGATGTGAAATAACATATCAAACTTACTATTCAAATTATAACTTATTAAGAATGAGTAGGTAACATGAAAACAACAAGCTCACACATATATAGCGTTTTTTTTTCCTGTAATATATGTAACAATAAAATTTAGAATCCAAAGACAACGTCTAAAACTATAAAAAAGCTCAATATATATGTATCAGCTTTCTCAGGGCTCGAAGATGGATCAAACTCGAACGTAGATCAAATCGTTTGATTTCCCACAACAGTGTTAATCATAAAACAAAAGAAAATAAAAGCTTTCAAATCTTAAAGCAAAGAACAAGAAATGATACGATCGATTGGAAATAAACCAAAAATTAAAAATTATTTCCTTAAAGCATAATTTCAATGATTAATGTAAAAAGAAATTATTGGGAAATTGTTTTCACTTACACAAAGTGTTGCCAAAATAATTTCCTCGGTTGATTACCCTGTGGCCTGAACCTGAAAACCTGTGTTGTAAACGCCGTATTCTGTGTATGTGTACTCTTCTTCAGATATATATATAGCGACACTATATATTAGGGTTTCAATTATTCGTCAGCACTTACGTCAGCATATATAATTATACGTCAGTGCTGACGTCAATATATATTAACCATTATTCGTCGGCACTGACGTCATCAACCTATTTAATGTTTCTTCTCAATTTGTTTTGGACAAAATCCTTTTATTAATTAGTTAATTTTGTATTAAATTATATATTCCCTATGAAAAGCTCAATTCGGCCCCATAGCCATGTCAACATCCAGCTTCCTTTTTTAATTTTAGTTCTTTTTTTCTTTGTTTATAATGTTGGCTAATTTATATATTTATTATTATTTTTTTAATCAATTTTAGGGTGGGCCAGAAAAGTAAATGAGTATTTGAATTAATAACTTGATGTTTATTATTTTGCCGAGATGAAATGTCGGATTCTAGAATAGAGTGACGACAAATTCTCTTCCAAATGTATGCGTGATAATTTACATTTTGCACATACCACAACTTAATGTGCAATATTATGAATAATTATATATATATATATATATATACTACTTTCATCCCAATTTAGTGCTCTTGTGTGGTTATTATATATACGGAGAAGTTAACAATTTTTCTGTGTACGTAAGAGAATCTCCAGCAGTCAACTGTATTTTTGTATGTGTTTACATTATTTTAGAGGAAAATTTAGAGGAATTCAAGATTCAACTCCAACAGTAAACTCTATATTTCACTCTAACTTGGAATATTCCATTTTTATTCTTTGTTATATTGAATTAATATATTTATTAATTAATAATTTAGCATATATATTTATATATTTATACATTAATGTTTAATATTTTAGGTTTTCTAATATAATTAAATATAATTATAATTTGCATTATTGGTTAATTTGAAAAATTATATATAAATCCTTAAATTAAAAGTAATAAAATTAATTTGAGCATAAAATGAACATTCCATAATAGATTAACAAAAGCTTAAAAACTGGAAAATAGTCCTTGTACCTCACAACACTTAAACATTTTACAACCAAGCTAGGTTTCATAAAAATTTCATTTTGGTCCCTAATCTTTGAGAATTTTACAATTTCACCTCAAATTCCAATAAAACTCCTATTAAGTCCCAACAATACACCAATCCATCAACAATTTATCAACTCCAAGAACTTTTAATTGGAACAATATTAGAAATGTGTACTTGTAAATATAGTACTCTGACAATGAGCGCATAATCCCTGTTCTAAGCCGCAATCTCAATCGTCGGCCACTCAATGCAAAATCATAGCAGCAAACAAAAAATCACAAACCAAAACTACATTCAATTTGTTTCTTAGCCGAAGGAAGAATTAACCGGACAAAGGCTTTGTCAATGCATCCGCAACTTGGTAAAGGGCAGGAACATGTTGGACAGAAATAAGCTTAGCAATAACCTTTTCTCTAACAAAGTGAAGATCTAGCTCAAAATGTTTAGTCCTGGAGTGAAAAACTGGGTTAACTGATAAGGAAAAAACTCCTAAATTATCAGTCCATAAGGTTGTAGGCTTATGAATGATAAAACCAATTTCTGACAACAAGGAGTGTAATCAAATAATATCACAAGTAGTATTAGCAATACTCCCGTCTCGCCTCGAAAGAGAAGACCGAAAACAATAGCCTGCTTTTTGGCACTCCAAGAAATCAATTTGGACCAAAATAAATACAAGAGCGAGGTAGATCTCCTATCATCAACATCGATCCCCGGTCCATCATCGAATAAGCGGTGATACTTTTAAGAAGACTAGCAGCAAGAAACAGACCATAAATCACTAGTGCCAGACAAGTACCTTAAAATCCTCTTGACAGCGTTCGACAAGCCCATTTTGTTGGGGAGTGTATGGGCAAGAAATTCTATGGATAATGCCTGAATCAGAAAAATTTTTCTTTGAGTGGTTTAAATTCAATTCCACCATCGATTGAACAACCTTAATCTTCCTTGTTACATTGGTTTTACTAAGTTTTTGAAGTTAATGAAGGCTTGAATGGTTTCAGATTTATATTTAAGGAGGTATATCCAAGTGTATCTGGTATAGTGGTCTACAAAACTGACATACTATGTAAAACCATTGTTGGATTTAATAGGAGAAGGCCCCCATAAATCAGTATGAATCAAAGCAAGTGGTTCATTATATTCAGTGTGAGACAGAGGATATGGTTGTTGATGACTCTTTCCCTTTAAACAAGATGAACAAGTAGAAACACTTTTATTATCATCAAAGGGAAGATTACATCCTTGTAACACTTTCTTTACAACATCATAAGCAGGATGTCCTAGCCTAAAATGCCAAAGATCTAAGTCCTCTCCTTTGAGATGTAGAGTGTGTGCTGTCTTGGAAAAGAAACTGGTGGGGCTGGATGAAGAAGTTGTGCTGGAACTGTGAGAAGATGGACGGACTGGAGAACAAGAGAGATTGAATTTGTAAAGACCATTATCAAGACTCCCCTTGAGTAAAACCTCCCCTGTGGCTTGATCCTTCACCAAACAAAAAGAAGAATGAAACTCAAAATAGACATTATTATCTCGAGCAAACTGAGACACACTGATCAATTCTTAGTAATAGAAGGAACATGAAGAATATTTTTTAAAATAAAAGCATGATAAGAAGAAGGTGGTTTAACTATAGATGAACCAATATGGCAGATTTTCAAACCTGTACCATTGCCCATATGAATTCTGTCACTTCCTTGATAGTCACTAGAAATGTTGAGGTTGCCAAGATCATACGTGAGATGATTAGTGGCCCCAGAGTCTGGAAACTAGCTAACATCAGAAACATTATCTGGAGTGTTGCTTGCTATGTTGATGAATCGGTGAATTTTCTCCAAACCGACCAAATGGATTGTCTTTGGGAGGAGCGGTGGAATGGCTATTGTTGGAAGTAGGAGTGTAGCCGAGATTGCTCTCGTGGTAACACTTGTGCGATATGCCCGGGAATAAAGCATATTTGACACCGAGGCTTCCAATTGGAGTTCCAATTTTTGCCACCTCTTCCTCTAGGATTGCCTCCCTAAAGGAATTTATGCCTCCTTGGTTGAAATTTGCTCCTCGCCTCTCGAAATGCGAGAGGAAGAACCTCTTCGTTAGTAAACTCATGAGTGGTGATGTTGTCACTTGGTATAGACCCCTCGAGTTGATATGTATGCCATCTAAACCTTCCAAAGATGGCCTCATAGCTAAGCAGCAGGCATGAACCTCCATCAAAGTGTATGGATCAATCTGGAAGTGACCGAGACCATCACGGGGTTATATTTGAGCCTAGACACGAGACAATATAGGCGATCGACTTTGTTCACTTATGTGCTCTCCTATGAGAGACAACATGTCACGACATGCTTTAATTTTGTTAAGGTATTCCCTCATGGCCATAGATCCTTTCTTCAATGTTTGCGATTTGGAGCTTGTCTTCATTATTTTGGCCTTAGAATGGCTAGCAAAGCCGTTTCCAAACAATCCTAGATTTCTTTAGAAGTTATGAGACCAACGGTGGTGACAAGTAAATTTTTCAGAGAGAGAGAGAAAGGATCCAAGATGCTATGATTTGATCTGTCTTTTCCAAAGGACAAACTCGGATTCAAAATGGTTGTTTTGCCTTCAAAGATCAACAATAAGCCGAAATTTTGGGGATGGTGCTTCTCGATCAAGAATTTTTCCAAGCCATAACCATTAATGGCAAAGCAAAAATCTGTTGTTTCCATATAAGGTAATTAGTCTTAGTCGACTTAATACCAATAAGTCGACTTTGAGGATAAATCACCCGAGTTGGTTCACTGGTATGTAGGTGATGTTGTAACCATTTTTGTTAAAAAGATAAAAGGAACAAAAAGAAAAGATGAGGTACTGAGAGCAGGATTTTATTCCTTGGCTCGATACCATGAAAACATTGAGATAAAGACATAAAGAATAAAAGGGAAATCATATTCATTAAGTCGAAATTAATATTAAATGATAATGTGGTACAAAGGACGATGATCTTGTGGTGATATATATAACCTTGGTAAAAGGAATCTAAAGATAACACTTGTTACATAATAATTGGCTCAATGATCGCAACAGCAATCTGTCGAGGAATAAAGAAAAGATCTTTGAGTAAAAATGATCTTTGTGGGGTGAGTGCAAGGTGATCATAGGATGATCAATGATTGTTCTTGATATCATCAGGATTGTTTTCAGCATGCTTGATTTAAAGTTTTGTAGAAGTCAATTTGATCATTGTCTTTACTTTAAACTTGATGCTAAAACTCCTGTGTTCTTGCTGTTATATGTTGATGATATGTTACTTGCTAGACCTTGCATCAAAACTATTGATCATGTTAGAAATTGTCTAAGTGCTAAATTTGACATGAAATATTTGGGTGATGCTAAAAAGATTTTAGGAATGAACATTGACATGGACAGATCTAAATCTGCCATTTATTTGCATCAGTCCTCCTATATAGAAAAGATTTTACAAAAATTTTCTATGTCTAATGCTAAATCTGTGAATGTACCTCTTGCCTCTCATTTTCTGTTAAGGAACAATCACCCAAGACTGAACCTGAAATCTGTGCTAAGCAAAATATTCCTTATGCTAATGTTATTGGATCTGTTATGTACTTAATGTTGAGCACTAGGCCTGATATAGCTTATGCTATTTCTTGTTTGAGTAGATACATGTCCAACCCTGGTATGGTGCATTGGAATGCTGTTAAATGATTGTTGAGATATTTGAGGCATTCCACTAATTATAGCTTGCGTTTTTTAAAATGTGAATCTGGTATAATTTTATAGGGATATGTTGATTCAAGTTATGCTAATGATAAAGACAACAGAAAATCAATAACTTCCTATGTTTTTACACTTTGTGGTTCATGTATAAGTTGGAAATCCCAACTGCAACATATTGTGGCTCTGTCTACAACAGAATTAGAATATGTTGTTGTTACTGAAGCTTTAAAAGAAACTCTGTGGCTTAAAGGCCTTGTTTCTTGAATTGGTTTTCTAAAACAAAAAGTTATTGTATTTTCTAACTCTCAATCTGATATACAACTTTGGCAAAACCCAGTTTTTCACGATAGAACCAAACATATTGATGCACGTTTTTGTTTCATTAGAGATATTGTGTCAAAATGTTTTGGTTAACCTTGAAAAAGTGGCCTCTGAGTATAATCCAGCTGATATGGGTACTAAGTGTCTACCCTTATCAAAGTTCAAAACCTGTTTAAAAATTCTAAATTTTGACACTGGTGATTAATACCGGTTAGTTACCTTTCATGTTGGGTTTAATAGTTACTGTGTGTATCTGTTGAATCCAAAACTGTTGAATTAATGTTTGTGTTAATTCAATGGGGGAACTTGACTTGTGTGCTTGTTGAGGTCTTTACTCAATTACAGGTAGCTTAAGTGCTTCTGTAACAACAAGTCCTTCTTGGCTATGTGTTGGAAAGGCAAAAGGCGATGATGATGACCAATTATTTTTCCTTAAGATTGTCTAATGATGCATAATGAGCCAAAGGTGGAGATTGTTGTATTAATTGGCCCATTTGTTGATCCATTAATAAATGAATCCTAGGCCCAAACAACAACCCAATATGCAACAAGCCTAGTGTGTTGAACCCGTCTGTGAACCCGGGTCTTGTACTCGGATTGCGGGATCCGAATTTCTTGTCCGCGGATCCTGGACTTCTTATCCTGGCCATCCGTTTACAAGTTCTGATCTGGTTCGTTCGTTTACCCTTTAAAGGCCCCAACCCCAAAACCCTAGTTCATAATCTCAGTGATTTTCTCTCTTTTCTCTCGATTTTTCTCTGATATCTTCGATCTCTCTCTCTAGAAATCTCACCACTTTGTTGGATTTCTGTGTGATTCTGGGGTATTTATGTTAGATCTGAGTGATTTCTAGCTAGTTCACCTTCTTTGTGGACTCATTTCCTACTTTCAGAGTGAGATTAGGGTTTTGGTGGTTCGGAGGTCTTTTCTAGGGTTTTCTGGGTTTCGAGGGTTCATACACTTGGGATCTTGAGGGCTATTGTTGGCTTAGTGGTGTGGGTGCCATTTCTTGGTTCTCTGGTGACATCTTGTTGGTTTTGGGAAAAACTGGTCCTGAGCCGAATTTATCTAATATCGGTATTAGGGTTTTATCCCTCATATTGTTGTGTTAAGTTTTCTTTCTTGTAATTTCGATTCAGTTGTATTTTATTTTTCTTGCAATCGAGTATAGAGTACAATTTGTATAATAGGCTTTGAGCCTGTAATATTTGTTTTTGGTACTACGTGTATCGATCTATTAGAGACAGATAGATACCCAACACAATCTCCTAACTAAATGGCCGGATATAATACCAAACATTTCATTAGGGACCTTATAAGCATACTATTTTGCGTTGTATCCTTCTCAACATAAGATCTAATTAAGCACCCAAAAAGTCTTGTACGTATAAATATATACGCACAAATATATAAGTCCCTCAAAAGTTCTAGTTTTTTTCCCACTTAGAGGTATTCCCATACCAGCTGGAGGCGCAGACCCCACACTTTTTTTTATGGCCAATGAGACATCCGTCCATCCGAGATATGATCCTAATCCTCTGGGGTAGGGAGGGTAACCACAAGTTTTAGTTAAGACCAACAAAAGATGAATTATACATGCATGCCAGTAAATGACACAAAGTATTACTCCACACATTCTCTCGATTACCAAAAAAAAAAGAAAACAAATAAACAAAACTAAACATCAACTTTAGTAGCAACACACCATTAAAACCCATAAACCAATTTATCTAAAACATAAAACATGCGAAACTTGATCACCAAACTGATTTCAAGTTGGAAAAGAAAATAAACTACATAAAATAGAAGCATATAATTATCTAGCAATATTCGATCTACTTTTTGTCATCATTGCCACGAACATTATCCTCTTCTCCTCCTCCTCCTCCCTCCTCATCATCATCATCATCATCATCATAACTAATGTTGATTGCTTTAGAGTTATGTTCCGCCTCCCTCCTCCTTATCTCTTCTTCTTTTTCAGGTGGAATTACATTTCTCAGCACTTGGAGATTTATCTCAAGTTTATAATCATTGTTTTCAATTATTTCAAACACGAGAAAATCACCCTCCAAAAAATTATGTTCAACCACCAGCTGCCTCCATCCAGAGCCGAATGACTTTCGCTTCCTTTTCCCATAGAAGTTTATATCATAATTTTTTCCAAAAAATCTCACATTTTCCACAACATTGGTTGAGGGTAATATTGGATCCGTTTGAGTAGGAAAATTCTGAAACCATAAAAAAGTAAACATAAAAATTAATTTGTATATTCTTGCTAGGAGTTGAAATGTGATATAGACCACATCTATGATCGATGATCTAGTCGTCAAGGTATGACTCATGCAATTAATATTATTATAGATTAAATGAAAAAAGATCAATTCCCAGAACAAAAGGAGATTTCATGGCGGATTTGGTTAGACATATGTCAAAGAATGGTTTATCCCCAGAAAGAGGCATCACTCCATCATCCTCTTCTATATTAGATTTATCCGTGATCTTCGCAGGTTTTGTAGATAATTTATCATCTGCTTCATGTGGGGATTTATTTTTCTGAAATATTTAAATCCCCAAAAAAAAGAGAAGAAAACAATTTAATTCACCAACAAATACATAGAAAGACATCTACTAGAATAAAAACACATCTTCAAATGTTAAATAGCTGTTACTTCATTTTTCTTTTCATTTTTTTTTATTTTTTGAAGTATTAGAAGCTATATTGAACTGTATAACAAAAATAGAATTCACAATTGTAGAAAATAATTTAAACATACTTATTGTGAAGGTATTTTAGGAGTCTATTACCAAATCAACAAACAACCATAAAAGAGGCATGTTTCCCCGTGTGAACAAGAGTTTCCTTTAAACAAAAGGTGTGTCTGAATACAATTGAGGAGCTTTGACTGTCCATTTTCTAGATACAACGGTGGAACGGACGCCTAGCTAGAAAAGCTACTCTCAACAAACTGGGCAAAATTGTTAGAATTGTGTGTAAGGTTGGATTGTGAAAAATTTGATCAGTGAATTTTCTATTAACAAGTCCAATTTTCCAATTTTTCCAATGTGCGACAAGTCATTTATCTTTGCTCCATCCATTACCAATTCTTATTTTTGAGATTCAATTTCTCGTTCATAATATATATCACCTTTTGAAGTTCTTGTGGTTAAGAACAAAAATCCATATTTATCATTGTCCTTATTAATGAAACAGGTCAAAAGAGAATCAATGCCAAAATATGACATAATTTTCTTTAAATTTTCCAAAACATTCTTCTGAAGCTAGCAAAAAAAAGTTCATTGAACAGGGAATTTACGCAAAATACTCCTGAAAGCATGAAATATAGAAGAAAGATAAGGAAAAACAAAACACTTTAAATTGTTATAGAACTATGTGTTTCCTTTCCTTATTCAAGCATTTCAAGATTATTCTAAATCCATCGATTGTTGTGATTAAATTGGAAATAATTTTAACAATTTTTTGTCAAGGTGTTTTAAAAGAAGTCGTCAAACTTGATATTTTGTCATATATCACAATGTTTTAATGGGAAAGAAAAGAGAATTATACATGTATATGACAAAATTATTTAATAGAATTCTACCTAATTCTGATTCTATTAATAAAGATAGTTATACTTCTTCAATTAATGGGATTGTGCATTCATATAATTAGTAAATGGACTATATTAAAATTTCATGTACCTCAAAAGAACACGATACATACCTTATTGTTAGCACTGAAACATCATGTGAAGATTGTCCCAAGCATTTCATGGTCTGTCTTAGCATCAATAATCTCCATGAAAATGGCCGGTGAGAGAGATTGGCGAATTCGAGATAGAGCCGTTGCATCATTCAACATGTCTTGTTGCAACCCATACATTTCTCTATCATTGAGCCTTTCTGCTACTTTGGGCTTCTTGTAGCCTCTTTCAACTAAATGCCACAATCCTTCTAACATTAATCTTTTCCATCTTTTTGGACCAAAATGTGTACTCTTTTTTTAAAATGTTTGGAGAGTGAAATTGGAGCTTGAACCAGCCATTTCATTTTTCTTGTCGCTGCAAAGAATTACGAACTTAAGAATAAGATGGTTTTTCTTAAGATGTCTGAAACTCTGATTGTATGGTCATGTTAATTTGTTTTTTTTTATGTTCCATTTACATTAAATATAAGTTTCTAAATTTATAAACTTTATAGTAATGTAATGTAAAAACTTATTTACATCATATAAATATATTATGCATGGTAAGCTAGACAAATATGTATTTGAAAAAGTAGATTTATCATTGCAAACATTTAATTATAGAAAAATAATTGGATGAAATCCGTATTATACGTTCCAAATGATATTTAAGAAAAGAACTTGAATATTAATTTGTGCATTTATAAAACCGCCAGTATCATTTGATATTAGTGTCAACTAAGAGTACCAACTAGATTATTAATATAAATTCGAGGATATATATTAATTTGACATTTATGATGAAACTCGTGTACCAAACAAATTTTACTTTTATTTCTAATATGTGACCAAAGTAAAATTTGTTTGGTAGATGATTGTCATCATTAATGTCAAATTAATATATATCCTCGAATTTATATTAATAATTTATTGGTACACGAAGTTGCCAGTACTATTATAAAAAACATGACAAAATAATGACAAAATGGAGGTCTCGAATTCACTTCCGATCCCCATACAAACAAATACACATGTATATGTGCTCCCACTTAAAATAAATTGAAAGTACAAATTAATAGATGAAAATGTTTACTTGTTCTGCACAATGTCATTAAGTACGGTTCACAATTTAACAGAAATGTACAATTTGTAAAACTCAATGGGTGCACACATATTTAAAATAGTCTTTCAAGTAAAAAAGGATGAATTCGAACTTATAATACGACATTATACGTATGTATATGGACTTATTTAGCTAAAATCAATAGTTCTATATATTTAGGAGTATACTGAAAAGATGTTCGAAGTAGTGGTGGCATGTCGTTAGTACAAATTTTTGTAGTGAGTCAAAAATAACAAATAAGTCACTAATTCTATAAGCAATGATATATGTAAAATTACATGTCGCCGTTAATACTAGCTATTAGCGACGACGTAAAATTACATGTCGTCTCTACTATTTTGGCAATTGCGACGACATGTCATCACGAAATAATCTTATGCATCTTACATTAAAATAACAATGACAAGTCCAACAAAACGTTTTGGCGCGAATTTGGTTTTGACGGGTCAAAAATAGCCACGATAAAGACATCACTATTAATATTGCCAAACACGTATTTGGTTTTGCTGGCAACCACATGTTTCAAATATTTGCGATGACATAGCATCATAAATATTGATTGCGAATAATTGCAATGACATTTCTTATGTCATCACTATTAAGTCGTCATTTGTCAATCTGGCAATGACACTATTAGTAACGACGCGTCGTCGCTAATAGTATTTTAATTAATCCCAACTCCATGCCCCTTCTGTCACAATAACATGAGTAACAATAAAGAATTGTATAACTAAATTTCAATTAAGACTTAATTGCCAATATTGAGCAAATTAAAACCAATATATCCCATTCCTTTGTGTGAAGAAAGTGCCATATTTAATTTGTTTTAATTGTTCTTATGGTGTTCAATTAGTGCAAGCTAAGGGTCCTTGTATAGGATAGTTTTTCAAATCTACTTCTCAAAAATTGGATGGAGAGCACATGTTAAGAACAAGATGGAGTAATTATAGATAAGTGTTAAAAGCTCTTGAGCCTTCTATGTACTCAACATGGTGAACTCTCTCAATTTTACCATTCTTACACATTAACCCAATTATATATAGGACTATGTAAAATGTTGCCATTGTTTTTAGTGAAGATGGTATTAGCCATCGTATAGAAGTATTCATGATGAATTTACTAAGCACTTGAGCCCACCACAAATATCATTAACTCTGAAAGCAAAACCACAATATATAAGAAAAGTATAAATGTTTGGTTTTGACAATGCTATAATATATCTATATTTAGTGAAAATACTAAATTTTAACGAGAAAGTTTAAAAGAAGTTGTAAATAACAAGTTGTTCACCTTCTATAAGGGAAGCACATTTTAACATTTAGACTCACAAACAAAAAAAAATTTAACATTTGTTTGTTTCGATGAAGTTATACCGATGTTGTAGTGTTTGCTAGGTTTGATGGTATAATACTTGTGTAACATATTTTAGAGTGTGTGATATCTCTCAATGAGATAAATAACTTGTTTGGTTGTACAAAGTTATAAAATTGAATAATATTTTATATATTTGAAAATGATTGACATCCCCAGAAAAGGGTCATTCCAAAATGTTTGGCTTCACATTATAACTTTGCTAAGATATATGAGAAAGGAAGAGCACAAACCAAATCGTGTCTTTCATTGTTTTTTGGATACCAATGATAAAACCAAAAATTAGATAATTATAAAATATCCAAATCCATTAAACGAATGTAAGCAAAAAGTAAATAAAAGATAAATAAGTTAAAAATCATGTATATAATTCAAATAAACTTAATCAATCCAAAAAATATAACATATGTTAACGTGAGAAAATTGAAATTTCTCCTTATTTAACTCACAAAGAATGCACCAACTTTGTGCATATGGAAAGAAAAACGCACCTTCAAATTGCTAATAACAAGAATAAAACCTAGAAGCCAAAGTTGTGGAACTCACCTGAATTTGGCTTTGAGGAAGATAAATCAGGCAAGGGTAGGTGGGGAGGTTTTTGGGAGAAAGGAAGAAATGGAGTATGAAACTGACCATGGTAAAAATAGGATTTTGAAGTGCTTTTATATGAAAGTGGCATATGAGAGTCACTTTTAATTTGAATTACATATCATACCTGGAAATGTGATTCGCAATAAATATTTAGCCTTAAATGCACTACGAGACTTGCTGGCCTTCGATAATTGAAGCAAATTAAAATTAATTTACTTTACAAATTTATCAATACCTATAGTGCTGTAATGATGATAGACACATACAATATGATGTACATGATATGTTCCCTATTAAGTAATTTTAATCATTTTCCCATATGTGACAACTTGCTAATTAATTTGTGCTTTTATTATAACAAAATCTCTCCCTATTCAAAAATTTATTTACATTTTAATTTGGATGGCATATATATCATTATTAACATATCCTTCTGAAATATTTGTTGAATTCCTATACATTGTACTAATCTATAAAATGCCTTTACTATAGATGGCAAAATTAAATTTCACAAAAATAGGAACGCCTGGAATCATAATATGAGACTTCAAATATAAAGGGAGTTTTGAAATGGTAGTCTTGAAAGAAAAACAATACACACACATATGACTATATATATGTGCATATGTACAAATAATCACATTTTGCCGTCACAAGTTTTAACTAAGACCAACAAATTAAAGATGTACACACTAGTTATGTTTCTACAAATTAAACTAGAATAACACAAGTTTAATAAAGTACCACTTCAGCCATAGGACATTCTCTCTTAAAACACAAAACATAACTAAACCGGTTTATCTTAAAGTTTCATAAAAGCCTCCTTATAATTAAGATTTGTATTTACCTAACCAATATCCATCATTCTACTCTTTGTTGCCATCATCAATGTAGATAGCTTTAGCTTTAGATTTAGCTTCCCTCTTCTTTATCTCTTCTTCTAGTTCAGGTGGAATGATATTTCTCAGCACCTGGAGATTTACCTCAAGTTTAGAATCATCCATTTCCATTATTTCAAACACGAGAAAATCGCCCTCCAACAGATTATGTTCACACACCAGCTGCCTCCATCCAGAGCCAAATGTCTTTTGCTTTCTTTCCCCATAGAAATATATCTCATAAAGTTTTCCAAAAAATATCACTTTTGCTCGGACATTGGTTGATGGCAATATTGAATTCACTCGAGTTGGAAAATTCTGAAATCATAAAAAGGTAAAATATAAAATTAATACATATATTTTTACTAGGAAATATGTTGTAGATAAAATTGAATGAGGTAAGACACACACAAATTAAGATTGTTAACAGTTTACAACATTTTAGTGCTTTTTTTGGAGGAAACCATTTTAGTGCATATTATGCACTATTTTAGTGCAAAGTCTACATTCAATTTCCAGCGGTTTGCAGTAAATTCTACATAAAAAAATAATATTCCATAATATTCAATTTTATGCATATTTTCATACACTAAAATTGTTAATTTTAAATAAAAGAAGAAAAACTTAGTGCGCACAACTACGTATAATGTTGCACTATCTCTAGCGCAAAACTTTCATATGTACAAAATTGTGCACACTGTGATGCAGTGATAGAGCAACTGTTTCCTCCAAATTGAAGACTAATCAAATGTAAGATATATAACTAATTACCATATGACAAAGAGGTCTAACTGCAGATTTCGTTAGACACATGTCGAAGAGTGGTTTATCCCCAGAAAGGGGCATCACCCCATCATCCTCTCTTATATCAGATTTATCAGAGATCTTTGCAGCTTTCGTTGTAGATAATTTATCCCCTGATTCATACATCTAAAACATTTTAAAATAAAAAAATAAATATGTCACCAAACAACTATTTCACACAAAAGACTTCTATAAGTATCAAAAGATGACCTTTAAAAGTTTAACAGCTCTTACTTCAATAATCTTCTTTCCTTTTTTCTTTTTTGAAGCTATTTCAAGACGCATGCGGTTTGAGTTCCTCATAGTTTTAGCTATTGCTCCATCCATAGGTACAACCTCCGTCATCTGCAAGGCACACACATAAAAAATATTGAAAAAAAAATTAAAGTTTGTAATAAATAAAAAAAATCTTGAACATTGAGTTCACAAAAGAGACATATAAAAAGCAACAATGATAACTATTCCAAGTAAATTTCAATGTGTTAGTGATTCTCACAAGAGTAGATGATCCATCTTTTAACACATGCAAGGTGTATTTTTTTGAAGTACAAAAGAGAAGGCTATTGAACAATAAGATTTACAGAAAATACTTCTCAAATCTTGAAAATGGGAGAAAAAAGAAAAAAAAAGTAAATTCTAGAGTTTTTTGCGTTCACATGCAACTCGTTACTCACATAAGGTTTTCCGAACAATTTTGGAAATTTCGTCGAATTGATTACTAAACCATATAGTTTTTCAAGATACAGAGCGATTTTTCGGAATGAAATTTGAAAAATACTAATTTTGTCACACCCTTATAATTAAAGATTATAATTGCAGTTTAAACCGATTTTGTAAACAATACCAATTACGGAAAATTAAGGTATTCTTCATCCAACTTGATATTTTGTAATATATAGTTATAAGGAGAATAAAATTATAAATGAATTTAATAGATAATGCAATAGAAAATGCTATCCGATTTTGATTCTATTGTTAAATATGGTTTGTCATCAATTAAAGGAGTTATGCATATTTTCACATACATAAAAAATAAAGTTAAATTTTCATATATCTCGACAATCGTGAGACTCGACCTTCGCGCTAGTATGTTTCAGGCGTTCCTCTCTCCTTTGATGATGCCAAAAAGGGGAAGAAGAATACCTTAAAGCACAAGAGATCCGACGTTGAAGAAGGGGAGCATGATTGTAAAGGGAAAGACAAAGTGAGGAGGTCTCAAGAGCAAAGAAAGGAAAGTCTGTTGAGGGGGAAAGATCGGGAGATGTCACCCTAATGATTGCACAAACCCCCCAACAAGGTCTTGTCACAATCGATATTATCGTGACAAACTCCCGATGACTCGCCACTTCAACACTCTGTTGTGTCTATGGTTTGAAAAGAGAAAGACAGTTGAAGCGGGGATGGAGGAAGTGGAAGGAAGGATGAATGCCCGAGTTATGAATATCTTGAAACAACATGAAGGCATTCCGAAGAGAGAAGAGACACTTATGCCATCTCGGATGCCAATACACGAATCGAGCAAGATCAGTTGATGAATTTAAAACGCTCACATCTCGAAGGATACTTAGTGGATTCCTCCAGGATCATTACACTCGTATCTTGATCAATACTTAGTGGATTCCTCCGAAGATGGGAGTTGGAGAAGAGATGGAGTCACCCCTTCAGAAGAATTACCCCATCTTCGAACCTCTATAAAAACTTATCGTGTCATTTACATTTCAATAAGATTTTAATTCTTGCACTTTAACTGTTTAATTTACATTTTGAATGTTTTTGATAAATTTGCTATCCACTTGATAATTTCTAAGTACTAAAATCAAGGATTAAATCATAACTAAACCAAATTTAAGGGTGTTAAGTCCTCCAATGAAAACAAAGCTGCGCAAGTTGAGCTAATCCGGTCTTAAAAGTCGAGTTATTCTATCAACTAAGATAGCTCAATTGAGTCTTTTGAGTGACTAACTCTCTTGATTAACTAAATTGGCTATCCACCAAGGACATGTTTGTGTAGTATCAACTCGAACTTTAAAAAGGACTAAATTGAAAAGTTTGTAAGGTTTATTCAACCCCCTTCTAAACCTTACACTCACACCCGAACATTCAAGCTAACATTTTGGGACCTCTCAAAGATATGCATTTGCTAAAACAAAACAAGATGAATGATACAACAACTCAATCTCTTATTCACAAATCTCTTTCACCCACCATTTTCATGATGATTATTGATGCTACAAATCGAGTTCTACTTGCCCGTGAGCATCTCGAGTCCCTGCGGAGTATCGCTGATCGAAACTCGAGGAGTAGCGTTGGATTCTATAAAAACTTTAAGCAACTTCATCTCGGCTTTGATAAATTGATAATTTTCAAGTTTCGATCCATGTCTTCTTCCAAAACGCAGAGCTCATTCTTATTTTGCTCACGCAGCGGCTTGATCTCAAAGCAATGTGAGATTCATGCAAGTGCTCAATGTGTTCTCTCAACTTTGTCTTTGCATCGGCATTCTCACTCACCATACCAACAACTTGTTGAACAATGTTACGAAATATCTAGCTTGTTCCACGCATGATGATTATTGATTTCTTCTTTGTTGCCACCACTCCCGATTCGACTATTATGCTCTCTCAAGTCGCAGAAAGGGTGGCATCTCTCAATGTGTTATCCAATCTCATGTCCATCGAGGCCTTGATGCCTCTCCATCCGATTCAATTTCGAGCAAATAATGCTTTGAACACCTCCCGAACTTCAATTTGTTCTTCATTGCGGTGACGGCCAAGCGCGTCAAAATAGTCATTTGGAACGATGGTGTCACGATGGAATGATAGGATCAGTACGTGGAAGCGTTCCATATCTCTTTCGACTCTTCGAGGAGGTCGGGTACCTCCGGAGAAAAAGGAAATGATTCTACTGAAGGAATCATCACGGGCCACTAGGATTTGTTCAATGATGAGTGGTGCGCGTGAAGTTCCTTGTGGAGTCGAACTTGCGACTTGGGGAGCCCGCGCGGTGGACTCTGTTTCACGGGGTCTATTGTGAAGTTGACCCGACTTATTTGAGCCTCAGTCTTTGTCTCAACAACTTTGTCGGTCTCTTTGGTTTTCCAATTGAGTTGGTGGTCCTGGCCTTATCGAAGCGTCATCGGACGATGATGAGATTTCCATGGGTGGCTCATCATCAAAATTGAAAGTTTGACGAGTAGTCTTGAGGTCGACTTGCTCGTGGTTGGAACATCCTCAATTTGAGTCTTTTGGATCGATCATAGGGGATGATTCGACTTCATCGTCTTCTTCCGATCCTAGAAAGGTTACATCGGGATTGTCCTAGGAATCGTGAAGCGTGCTTATATCCTTTTCATATGGATGAATGATAGCGGGAGGGATGTTACGTACTTGACTTCTTTACCCGGGGAAGTCTCAACCTCCCGTTGGCCTTCATTACCTCCTGCGAGTCTCAAGCTGCGGCGAGGCTGGACATCCCTTTCGACGGTGTCGGTGTCTTAGGGTCTTTCGTGGTGGCATCCATTGGAGTCTCAACCCCATGGATTGCACTTTCATTGCCCAGTGTTAACTCCCAGTACATTCTTCTCGTGCCTCGTTGCATCGGCGGCGTCATTAGCCTTTGAGCGAGTTGGCACCTCGGTGAGCAGTCTCAATATCGAGCCGTTGATGACAACTTGCTTTGTGTACTTTGTGTTTGTTCCTTCTCCACTTCGCCTCCTAGATTCGTTGTGGAGTCATGTGAGCATCCTCCGGCCTTGGTGTAGTGGAGAGAGTTTCCCCTCGGCTAGCGCACCGGTGAGTGACTTGGAATGGGGTCACTCGTCTCCAAACTCCCCCATTTCTCTTGAGTGTTGCCGTTGGGGCGGTGGTAAGACACCTTCATTAGGGGTTGGCTGTGGGGTCCCCACTAACCCGGTTTATCGCCATTTCCCTTAGTTCCTTTTTCCGAGTGTTGGGGAAGTGGTGGCGGCAACAACGGTGGCAATATCTTTCCACCACTCCCATTGGGTCTATCTCCATTTGTGTTTTGGAGGACTCTCCTGGTCCCTCCATCATTCTTTGATCATGAAGGACTGCGGATTCGTGCATTGCTTGTTGCATTTGCAACTCTTACGTGGAAGCAACGGTCCGGATCCTCATCGCTTTACGATAGGGCGTCAAGGAGAGGATGTGTATGTTCGTGGTGCGGTGATAGGGTAGATCGGCCTTCTCACGTGCCTCGACTTCCTCTGCTGTCTCTCCTTCTCCTTGTCCTTGAAGATCCGCAAGATATCATGCGATTTTTCTTCATCCGATCTTGGACCACGGTGGTCACTCCAAGAAAACTCATCGAGTTTCTCTTCTTCTTCGATAAACTCGGGCCGTTGGGCTGTTCCCTGGATCGACTTAACTTCCACTTCCTCCTCTCTGAGACAATTTTGGATGTCGGATAAGGTGGGAGAGGATCATCACATCATCATCTCTATCGGCTTCTTCTTGCTTTGTCCCTCATTCTCGGGGATAGAAGGTAGCAAGCTCGGTGCTCCATTACATCATTTGCGTGCATTGCGGGGGGGATACGATCTGTCAGCAAAGCGAGTTAGATTTCTCGGCTACTTCTTGTGTCTCAATTTGTTCGAACTACTTTGGGTCTTGATTTGCCTCTGCTGATCGCCTTGGCCAGACATTTTGTTTCATCAATAATTTACGGAGACTCTACTTCTCCGGCGGTCTCGATGTCTGTTTAATTTGAGTGGTGACTCCCGGTTTCTCAAGTTGGGAACGCTTGAAGATTCTTCTTCTTCTCTAGTTTGTACCGGAGGATTTCTAGTTCGGAGAGAGTTTCTTCTAAGTCTTGGGCGGCGGGGGCGTCGTTGTTGTTTTTCTTACGAGGAGGTGGCCGTCTTGGCTTATCGTTCTCTCTTTTTTGCAATCGGAGAAAGGTATTTGAGATTCCTTCTCCGGCAGCTCTTTGAGCGGGGAGAGACACGGCTACGGGCGGTGACTCGATTGCGGGCGGGAGCGAGATATGGTTTTCTTTCTTTAGGGGGCGTGAGTTCTCTTAGCTTGTTTGCGGGGGCAACTTTCTTCTTTGGTGGAGAGAAACAAGTTGTATCTTGTGGTGGTGATTCCCCCTCACTTGTATCGGCTCTCTTGGCGTAGGCTCTCTTGTGCGCGAGAGAGGTTTGATCTGAACATCCTCTTGTTTACATGGAATGCCTTTCCATGTCGAAGAGGGACTCCTTTTACCTCCATCACCCGGCCAATCACCGGGCCGTATCCGAGGATCCTCCAAATACTCCATTCTCCTTGAAGGATTTGTTCCTACATTATGGCGAGAGTCTGCTTTGTAGACAAACTCGTCCAGTTTACTTGCTTTTCTTCAATGATCGCAGCCATGACGATCAATTTTGCTTTGGATAGTTGGTTAAAGCTGCCAAATTTGATGTCTATGCATTTGGCAACTATGTCCAACGGTTTGTGGTAGTCTCCTTCACAACCTCTTGTTGTTTGTGTAGACTATCTTATCGGCATAGTCGGTCTTGGCTACTTCCTTCCAAGCGGCGATCAAGTCTACATCAACTTCATTGATTTCTGGTGCTCCTTCCGCCGGTAATGAGCAGTCTTCCGCCAAATCTTTGGCGAGATGATGAACTCCTTCTCGTGAACAGGAGGATTTGATCCCTCATCGTGAATTTCAGCATTCACGTAGGGCGAGCGACCTCTTCCACATAGGTCATCGGGAGCTCCATCGTCAGAAATGGTTTTAGCCGGACTTTTCGAGCTTTTCAGCAATCTTCTTTATGAGGGCGTCATCGGACCCTGTTTGACCATACCCTCGAAATCCACAGTAGACCCAGTGTGGATTTGCTTCCCTAGCTTGACGAAATCATAAGTTGATGCCATTTTTTAGTATTTCACGAAAAGAAACTTAGAAGTTGATTTGAAGATTGATAGGGTTTTGAGAGAGTTTTGCCTTTGCCACGAGAGAGAAATGAACAGTTTTGGTAATATGTGAGAGAAATGGGCGAAAATGGTTTAAGTATGGTTTACGAAAGGGCGTGCGGGTGGTTTTGAAATGTGATCGAAATCAACGGCTTAGATTTTGCACGCCGATTAGCATTTAATGTCTCGAATTTAATACGACAACATTTATATCCAATCATAAGCTTGGTGTGCAACTTTTTCCTGTACACATCATCATTATCTTGACATCATTCTTAAAAACATTCCCGCTTAGTAAAAGCATTGCGTTTTTGTCACTTTGCTCATAAATGACTCAACTTATCCCTTAGGCCGATTTAACTCTTCTTCTCACAGTTCTCATAGTGACTCATTTGTCGGCTAATTCGGTATAGATGTCTTTTTCCGTCGTTGATTCATTTAGTGATTTTGAGAATTCAACCCTTTTTCCCTTTTTGTGTTTCATTGCCTTTCTTTGAGTCTTACGAGTGTCGGCTCAATTTGAATTAACCCTAACTCATGCTTGAGTTCTTCAAATCTTGACTCACATAATGGTTTTGTGAATATGTCAGCTAACTGTTTATCGGTTGAAATATATTCCAAGGTGATGTCTTTCTTTTCAACATGATCTCTTATGAAGTGATATCTGACATCGATATGCTTTGTTCTTGAGTGCAACACAGGATTTTGAGTGATTGCAATTGCACTTGTGTTATCACACATGATTGGAATTTCCTTTTCTTCAATTTCATAGTCTCTCAATTTCTTTGTCTCATCCATAGGATTTGGGCACAATTTTTGCCCACAACTATGTATTTCGTGCTTCCGGTTTGTAGAGGTGGCTATTGAATTTTGCTTTTTGCTAAACCAGGAAATTAGTTTGTTTCCAAGCATTTGACATGTGCACGAGGTGCTCTTCTGTCAACTCGCATCCAAAGCATAGTCGAGTGTCCGAATAGCCAATTAGCTTGAATCCACCTTCCTTTGGATACCATAAGCCAACTTCTTGTCTTCCCTTCAAATATCTCAAGATCCTCTTAGCTGCAGTCATATGGCTTTCTTTTGGAGCAGATTGAAATCTTGCACATACACCTACAACAAAGGTGATGTACGGCTGTTATTTTGTGAGATAAAGCAATGATCCAATAAGTGCTCTGTATCTTGTTTGATCTACAGGCTTTCCATCTGCATCCATGTCCATTTTGACTGATGTATTCATTGGTATTTTCACAGAAGATTTCTCTTCCATACCAAATTTCTTCATTAAATCTCTGGTGTATTTTATTTGACTTATGAAGGTTCCATCCTCATTTGTTTCACTGGAGTCCAAGGAAGAATGTCGACTCTCCCATCATGCTCATTTCGAATTTGCTTTGCATGAGGTTTGAAAATTTTTCACACGATTCTTTGTTTGTGGATCCAAAAATGATGTCATCCACATATATTTGAACAAGCGATCTCTTCTGTCTTGAATTACGAAGAGTGTTCTATCCACTTTTCCTTTTGTGAATCCATTCTCAGTTAGGAATTGTGACAAAGTATCATACCATGCTCTGGGTGCCTGTTTTAATCCATATAGAGCTTTCTTGAGTTTGTATATCTTATCTCCAAGAGTCTTCGCTCAAATCCTGGAGGTTGTTCAACATACACTTCTTCTTCCAATAAACCATTTAGGAATGCACTTTTTACATCCATCGATATACAATAAAATTCTTGTGAGTTGCATAGGCAAGAAACATCCTAATAGCTTCCAATCTTGCTACGAGGGGCAAATGTTTCATCAAAATCTATCCCTTCTTCTTGGCAATATCCTTTGGCTACTAATCTTGCTTTGTTTCTTACCACATAACCTTCCTCGTTCATCTTGTTTACGAACACCCATTTAGTGCCAATAACATTTTGATGGGTGGGTCTTTGAACTAACTCCCATACTTTATTTCTTTCAAAAGCGATTGACTCTTCTTGCATAGCTTGAATCCAATGTGTGTCATCAATGCTTGTGACACATCTTTAGGCTTTATTTGTGAGATAAAGCATGTGAACATGGCTTCTTGTTGAGTTCTGGATCTTGTTTTGACACCTTCTCTTATATCTCCAATGACAAGTTCGGTGGATGGTCTCTCACCATCTTACATCGAGGTTGAAGTAAGTTAGTTTGGATTGATCGTCTTGCGGTTGTGTTGCTTTGATCGCTCTCTCGTTATCACTTAGCTGATTTTCCATTTGTTTTTGAGACTCATTTATCTCATCTTCATCCGAGTTTATAATTCCTTGACTTCAAAGATAGGGACTTTTCGCATGGTTTGGATGATTGACTTATCGGTGACTCTTCAATGTCTTCTCCATTTACATTTGGCTCATCGAATACCACATGAATGGATTCTTACGCAACCATAGTCCTCTTGTTGAGTACTCTGTAGGCTTTGCTTCATTTGAGTATCCCAAGAAGATACATTCATCGACTTTAGCATCAAAAGCCTTTAGATTATCTTTGCCATTGTTATGGATGAAGCATTTACATCCAAATATTTTAAAATATGCAACATTTGGTTTTCTCCTGTCCAAATCTCATAGGGAGTCTTTGTCATTTTGTCTGTTTATCATGCATCTATTTTGAGTGTAGCATCTTTGTGTTTATTGCTTGACCCAAAATCTTTTAGGTAGCCCTTACGCTTTAACATGGTCCTTCCGCTTCTTTGAGAGTTCTATTCCTTCTTTTCGCAACTCCATTCTCTTTTGTGGAGTCCTTTGCAAGAGATAATTCATGACCAATGCCATTTTCAATACAATGCGAGTTATTATACCATTGACAAACTCGGTTCCTCATCGATCTTATTTTGATAATGGTTTGGCTCTTCTCATTTTGAATCCTCTTCATCGATTGTGGTAGTTTTACGTAGAGTTTCTTTCTTCTTACACATGAATATTGTCCATGTATATCTTGAGTAGTCATCTACTACCACCAAGGTATATTTCTTCCCACTTATCTTTGGTTTGGTTCAATTGGACCAAATAGATCCATGTGTAGCATATGCAATATTCTTGTTGAAGATGGACATGCCTTTTCTTTAAATGATGATTTGATTTGTTTTCCTCGACCGACACGCGCGTCACATATACTCTCCTTTTTGTATCTTCGAGTCGGAAGTCCTTCCACAAGATTGCTTACGGCAAGCTTGTTAAATGTTTTGAAATTCGGGTGACTTGAAACTTCTTGTGCCACATCCAACTTGATTTTTGTGCTCTTTGCTAATGAACAGTCTTTGGGTGTTCTTTGTTGACCAATCCACGATATACATGTTCTTTTATGCGCATCCTTGCAACACAACTTCATTTGATTCGTATCCTTGATTTGGCATATACCCATGTTAAATCCAACATTATAACCCTTGTCACGAGTTGGCTAATACTCGTAGATTGAAATGAGTCCTTCAACATATGCAACATCGTGATTTCTAATCCATTTTCTTGATGGATCCAATGCCTCTTATTTCTCCTGGAGCTTCATTTCCTCCAAATATGACTTTTGCTCCTTTAGCTTCCTTGAATTTTGACATGATTTTTCTTGTTTCTGTCATATGTCCGGCAACCACTATCCATGTACCAGGTTCCTTGGCACTCATTTGTTCCTTGAACCGCAAACAAGGAAATTAAGTTTTAGGTACCCATACTTGTCAGGTCGAGGGGTTAGTATTGTAAGATGATCCAACCAACCTATAGCCGGATGATTTGGCTCTAAGGGGTTGCCATCTATCGAGTGCCATAATCATAATAAATTTTGCAAATTGCTTGGGGATAAGGTTCATACAATTTGTCTCTTTTGTCGTATGCTGTATATGTGTTTTAGCAATTGCCTTCTTTGGGTAGTTGTGATGTCTCGAGTGTAGTGCCTAGGTGCATATGTGTCTTTGATGAAAGCTCTTATACCTTTGGAATGACCTTTCTTGAGTTCTAGGCCTTTGCCATTTGGGCTTATATTCCATAGGTCTTTCTTTGATAGTTTACATCATTCAATCAGCTTGGCTTGGATATTTTCTACCATTCCCATCAAATGTGTTTCTTTTATAGAACTTACGGGGTTTTGGTAGCTCTGTTTCTTCTTTCTGAGTATTTCTGTTTGGAGTTTCTTTGAGGAACTCAAATTTGAATTTCTTTCAATTGTCCTCTCAAAGACACTCAACTGGTGTTTTCCTTTTCCTTTATAACCAATCCAGTTTTGCTTGTAATTGTGCTTTGGAATAAATGTGTGTGCACCATTTGGAGTTTTGTATTTTGAGATACTTCATTGCTTGAAGATCCTTTTTCCAAAATCACTTTTGGAGCTTGACATAGCACAGAGGAATTAAATCTAAGCCTGTCTTGTCTCCACATTCTCTTTGGCTCATGATAAGATCATCCAATGACTTAGATGCTTTAGTAAATGAGGCAATCACATTTTTGAGGTCATTCTCCTCTTTTCTATGGCAACTATTTTCGCTATTAGCTTGGCATTTTCGGTTTTTTTTAAACTTTTATTCTCATGACTATTTGACTTAGAGTACTCGGCTCCTTAGTGTTTGTGAGTTTGGCTCTTGAGTAGGCTGTTTTCCTCATTTAGTAGTGCGTGTGAGGATTTAATGTGTTCAAAATCTTTCATCATTTTGCCTAATGAATCATAAAGATCAGTGGGTGATGAAGTGTGTGTGATCACTATCACTAGAATCGAGTGTGATGAGTTAGAGTGTACCTCATCTTCTTGGTCGGGTTGGTCTTGTTCCTTGGCCATCGACGAGATCAAGGCTTCTTCTTTGAGTCACTTGAGTAGTCACTTCACTACTCTCTGAATTTTGTATGTCTCTTGACTTGGCTATCTCGGATCTCTGCGGCCAACATTGCCTTTTTTTTTCTTGTCTTCTTTCTCACGAAGACTTTTCTTTCTTCTTCATTCCTGTATTTGTTGACTACATGATATGGGCAAATCAATGGCATAGTGACCGGTTGCCTACGGTTCAGCATAGATATTCAACCTTTTGATCGCTCTTTCCATTCTTGGATTGTCGGCCCCTTTGATATTGACTTTTTGATGATGTTCTCTTGGTTGGCCTATCTTCCCTTGACTTGGAGGAGATGAGTGTCTTCTAGAGGATTCGCCCTTGCCTCTCTTGTAGTTCTTATTGAAGAACTTGTTGAACCTTTTAACCATCAGGGCTATTTCCTCCGGGTCAATGACTTCTTTGACCTCGAGCTTTCTTGCCATCCTTAACAATTAGAGCAATTTGTTTTGGGTACAAGTTGTCTCTCTTCTGGTCTTTTCTTCTCGGCTCAAATTGTAGGCTTTGAGATCCGAGAATGGCTCATGGTTGGATGTCTTTGATAGGTCCATGGAATGTCTTAGTGCCATGACCTTCATTTCCCATTCGGTGGGAGACTTTTTAGGATATTCATACACATTTTCTTCTCGTATATTCTTTTCCAAGAGCGAGATAGCTCGTTGGTAATTTCGTGAACCGAGCATCCGGTTGATCCAGGTTCTCTCCTGCGATCATTTTGAAATTCTCAAATTTGATGTACCTTGATAATTTATTTTCCTTGATTTGCTCACGAGCCTTCACAAATCAATGTTAGCTTGTCCCATTTCTTTAGCCGTTTTGCATGATTTGACTTTATTGAACATGGCTTTGTCCAAGGTTTTGTAAAGAATATCCTTGGCCACATTGTCCAGGTTGTATCTTTTTGTCATCATTTGTCCATTCAGCTCTTGGTTTTTCAACCATACCGGGTCTAGGAGAACTGCAGCGGCTCTTCTTACAGTCTTTGTGTTCACTTTTAAAATTTGTAGTGGCCCATCCTCTATCACTATCCACATCTCATCATGTAATGCCGATAGATTCGCATACGAATTTTCCAATCATCAAATTCTTCAATTGTGAACATAGGGATACGTGTCAAATTTGCTTCCATGAAAATAACTTTTGATAATAAAAAGAGTTTTGAAAACTTAAGTACTTGTGACTTTGAAAAATTTGGAGATCTAGTTGAACCTTTGGTCGGAAGGCTCAATGAACCAACCGCTCTCGATACCACTTGTAGGTCCCAAGGGGTGTGAGTGTAAGGTTTAGAAGGGGGGGGTTGAATAAAGCTTACAAACTTTTCGATTTAGTCTTTTTAAAGTTTAGAGTTGATACTACACAGCCGTGTCCTTGGTGGATAGCCAATTTAGTTAATCAGTTAGAGTTAGTGGACTCGAGATTGAGTTGTTGATAGAATAACTCGATTGTTAAGATGAATTAGCTCAACTGCAGCTTTGTTTTTACTTAAGACTTAACACCCTTAAATTTGGTTTAGTTATGATTTAATCCTTGGTTTTAGTACTTAGAAATTATCAAGTGGATAGCAAATTTATCACGATAATTAAAGATTAAAGTGCAAGAATTAAAATGTTTGAAATGTAAATGACACGATAAGTTTTTATAGAGGTTCAAGATGGGGTAATTCTTCTCTCCTCTCTTCTCCAACTCCGGAGGAATCCACTAAGTATTGATCAATATTAGTGGTAAATATTCTTCCGGATACAAGTCTTGATCACACAAACGGTGACTTGATCCTTTGGGAACGAGATTTGGTCATTCTCTTCTCGTGAGACTCGCCTTCTTCATGCCTTGCTACTAAAGCTCACTTGCTCAAGCTCTTTGGATTTGATCACGAAGCCCTCCAAAACTCAAGACGGGTTCGACCTTGAACCTTCCTACAATCCTCCGCGGAATGTAGACCCCTTTTCTTCAAAAGTTTCTCTTCAACTGATTGAAGTTATCTTTCCTACACAGTGAGTGTTGGATTGATTTCCTTCGTAGTGTAGCTTGAGAATTAATCTTGAATGATCTTTGAGAATATTTACATTCAAATGTTAGCTTGAATGTTCGTGGTTCGGAGTAATCAAGGTCGCCTTCTCTCAGTCATTCCTTGCCTTTTATAGTGATCTTTCAAAAATCTGCCCGTTGAAGAGATAGACTTATTTTTGAAAGTCACTTGTGGTCGTTGGCTTGTCTTGTTGCGTCCTTGGAGTTGTACCTCGTATGAATTGTTCTTGACTTTTCGAGTTCTCGACACGGTGTTGTGCTCCCCATTGGTTTATTCCCTTTCCGGGGCCGAGCACTTGAGAAAGGTAGCATGGAGGTATTACTTGTTTAAGTAATTCTCTTGAAGGCAACGGATCTCTTTCGATTATCTCGACTTGACGCATTTCCTTGCTTTCCCAGGTGACTTGAGTCGACTTTCAATCATTGGAAGACTCTTCTCCACTTCAACTCGAGACTTGGCTATCTTGAGTTGACTTGACTGATACTTTACTCAGTTGCACCTTGATCGAGTTCCCGTCTTCTCTTCTTTGCCATACTCACTGTCTTGCTGAGTCTTCCTTCTAGTCTCCGTTGTCTTCTTGCATGTTTAGGCATTGCGACTTAACTCAAACTTTTTTCTATTTGTTACAATGCGTTTACAACAAAAAATGGGGTGCCAACTTCCTATTCTAAGTTTTACATGACATTCATCAAAATCTAAACAATAAGTTTCCCAAATAATTTCCCCCTTTTTGATGATGCCAAAACTTAAAATATTCAAAATGTAAATAGCATAGATACATACGAGATAGTGTATTTACAGAGAATGTATGCGTAGAATCAATCCTATTATTGATCATAACATTCTTGTTCTTTTACACAACCTGCTGTTTACAAGGTGTATCAGAGCAACATTTTTGTTTACACAAAAATAGAGAATTTCTGATTTATTCGTGAGAAGACTTACATGAAATGTATTTACATAGTAAGATACATGAAGGGGTGGGATAAAGAACACTTCATCTCCTTCACGCTTCCTTCTTCTTTCATCTTCTTGATTCCATCTTCTTGGTCTTCTTTCTTTTTCTCATCTTCAACCGCCTTCTTCTTCTTTTTTCATATGCCTTCCGGCAGCTTCATCTCTTCTTAGTCTCTCTTGTCTTTCCTCCCATAGCATTGAGTTTGTCTTTTATTTCTTCTTCAATTCTTTTCACATACTCAAGATTGTTCTTACCACTTGAGATTGGCTACTTGGTCAAGATTAAATTTTAGAGATCCCTCCTTTCTTTTCGGATCTATGTACTCAATGTTTTTAGGCGGAGGCCAGTCTGAAACCTCTTCCTCCACCACTTTTCTTTCTCTACCTCTTCCTCTCGGGCGTGTATTGTCTTGGGGTCTTCTTCCCATTGAGTGACCGGCGGAGTGACCAGCAGAGCGATCGGTAGTGTGTCGCAAAACTTCTTCACATAGCGTGAGACCCTTTTCCCAAGATACAAGTCCGTGCTTCGAGCCATGGACATGTTTGCGAAGTATCCTTCGGGGATGCGAGTGTTTTTAATTCATCAATCGATCTTGGCTCGATTCCGGCATCCGAGATGGCATAAGTGTCTCTGTCTCACCGGAATGCCTCCATGTTGTTTCAAGATATTCATAACTCGGGCATTCATCCTTCCTTCCACTTCCTCCATCCTCGCTTCAATCGTCTTTCTCTTTTCACCATAGACACAGAGTGTTGAAGTGGCGAGTCACCGAGTTTCTTCGATAATATCGGTTTGTGAGAAGACCTTTGCTGGGGGTTTGTGCAATCATTAGGGTGACATCTCCCGATCCTTCCCCCTCAACAGACTTTCCTTTCTTTTCTTGAGACCTCCTCACTGCCTTTTCCCTTTACTACCGCTTCCTTCTTTCTCAACGCCGATCTCTTCGCTTTAAAATATTCTTCGTCCCCCTTTTGGCATCATCAAAGGAGAGGAACGCCGGAAACATACTAGGTAAGGTCGAGTCCATTGATTGTCGAGATATATGAAAATTTAACTTTATGTTTTTATGTATGTGAAAATATGCATAACTCATTCAATTGATGACAAACCATATTTAACAATAGAATCAAAATCGGATAGCATTTTCTATTGCATTATCTATTAAATTCATTTATAATTTTATTCTCCTTATAACTATATATTACAAAATATCAAGTTAGATGAAGAATACCTTAATTTTCCGTAATTGGTATGGTTTACAAAATCGGTTTAAACTGCAATTATAATCTTTAATTATAAGGGTGTGACAAAATTAGTATTTTTCAAATTTCATTCTGAAAAATCGCTCGTATCTTGAAAAACTCATGGTTTAGTAATCAATTCGATTTAAATTTCCAAAATTGTTCGGAAAACCTTATGTGAGTAACGAGTTGGATGTGAACGCAAAAAACTCTAGAATTTACTTTTTTATTCTTTTTTCTCCCATTTTCAAGATTTGAGAAGTATTTTCTGTAAATCCTATTGTTCAATAGCCTTCTCTTTTGTACTTCAAAAAAATACACCTTGCATGTGTTAAAAGATGGATCATCTACTCTTGTGAGAATCACTAACACATTGAAATTTACTTGGAATAGTTATCATTGTTGCTTTTTATATGTCTCTTTTGTGAACTCAATGTTCAAGATTTTTTTTATTTATTACAAACTTTATTTTTTTTTTCAATATTTTTTATGTGTGTGCCTTGCAGATGACGGAGGTTGTACCTATGGATGGAGCAATAGTTAAAACTATGAGGAACTCTGAAACTGTATGTCTTGAAATAGCTTCAAAAAAGAAAAAAAGGAAAGAAGATTATTGAAGTAAGAGCTGTTAAACTTTTAAAGGTCATCTTTTGATACTTATAGAAGTCTTTTGTGTAAAATAGTTGTTTGGTGACATATTTATTTTTTTGTTTTAAAATGTTTTAGATGTATGAATCAGGGGATAAATTATCTACAACGAAAGCTGCAAAGATCTCTGATAAATCTAATATAAGAGAGGATGATGGGGTGATGCCCCTTTCTGGGGATAAACCACTCTTCGACATGTGTCTAACGAAATATGCAGTTAGACCTCTTTGTCATATGGTAATTAGTTATATATCTTACATTTGATTAGTCTTCAATTTGGAGGAAACAATTGCTCTATCACTGCATCACAGTGTGCACAATTTTGTACATATGAAAGTTTTGCGCTAGAGATAGTGCAACATTATACGTAGTTGTGCGCACTAAGTTTTTCTTCTTTTATTTAAAATTAACAATTTTAGTGTATGAAAATATGCATAAAATTGAATATTATGGAATATTATTTCTTTATGTAGAATTTACTGCAAACCGCTAGAAATTGAATGTAGACTTTGCACTAAAATAGTGCATAATATGCACTAAAATGGTTTCCTCCAAAAAAAGCACTAAAATGTTGTAAACTGTTAACAATCTTAATTTGTGTGTGTCTTACCTCATTCAATTTTATCTACAACATAATTCCTAGTAAAAATATATGTATTAATTTTATATTTTACCTTTTTATGATTTCATAATTTTCCAACTCGAGTGAATTCAATATTGCCATCAACCAATGTCCGAGCAAAAGTGATATTTTTTGGAAAACATTATGAGATATATTTCTATGGGGAAAAAAGCAAAAGACATTTGCTCGACGGATGGAAATTTGGTGTGTGAACATAATGCATTTGGAGGGCGATTTTTCGTGTTTGAAATAATGGAAATGGATGATTCTAAACTTGAGGTTTTGAAATATCATTCCACCGAACTAGAAGAAGAGATAAAGAAGAGGGAAGCTAAATCTAAAGCTAAAGCTATCTACATTGATGATGGCAACAAATAGTAGAATGATGGATATTGGTTAGGTAAATACAAATCTTAATTATAAGGAGGCTTTTATGAAACTTTAAGATAAACCGGTTTAGTTATGTTTTATGTTTTAAGAGAGAATGTTTAGTGGTACTTTTTTAAACCTGTTATTCTAGTTTAATTTGTAGAAACATAACTAGTGTGTACATCTTTAATTTGTTGGTCTTAGTTAAAACTTGTGACGGCAAAATGTGATTATTTGTACATATGCACATATATATAGTCATATGTGTGTGTGTGTATTTTTTTTCTTTCAAGACTACCATTTCAAAACTCCCTTTATATTTGAAGTCTCATATTATGATTCCAGGCGTTCCTATTTTTGTGAAATTTAATTTTGTGTCATCTATGGTAAAGGCATTTTATAGATTAGTACAATGTATAGGAATTCAACAAATATTTCAGAAGGATATGTTAATAATGATATATATGCCATCCAAATTAAAATGTAAATAAATTTTTGAATAGGGAGAGATTTTGTTGTAATAAAAGCACAAATTAATTAGCAAGTTGTCACATATGGGAAAATGATTAAAATTACTTAATAGGGAACATATCATCTACATCATATTGTATGTGTCTATCATCATTACAACACTATAGGTATTGATAAATTTGTAAAGTAAATTAATTTTAATTTGCTTCAATTATCGAAGGCCAGCAAGTCTCGTAGTGCATTTAAAATTTAAATATTTATTGCGAATCACATTTCCAGGTATGATATGTAATTCAAATTAAAAGTGACTCTCATATGCCACTTTCATATAAAAGCACTTCAAAACCCTATTTTTACCATAGTCAGTTTCATACTCCATTTCTTCCTTTCTCCCAAAAACCTCCCCACCTACCCTTGCTTGATTTATCTTCCTCAAAGCCAAATTCAGGTGAGTTCCACAACTTTGGCTTCTAGGTTTTATTCTTGTTGTTAGCAATTTGAAGGTGCGTTTTTCTTTCCATATGCACAAAGTTGGTGCATTCCTTGTGAGTTAAATAAGGAGAAATTTCAATTTTCTCACATTAAGTTTATTTGAATTATATACATGATTTTTAACTTATTTATCTTTTATTTACTTTTTGCATACATTCGTTTAATGGATTTGGATATTTTATAATTATCTAATTTTTGGTTTTATCATTGGTATCCAAAAAACAATTAAAGACACGATTTGGTTTGTGCTCCTCCATTCTCATATATCTTAGCAAAGTTATAATGTGAAGCCAAACATTTTGGAATGACCCTTTTCTGGGGATGTCAATCATTTTCAAATATATAAAATATTATTCAATTTTATAACTTTGTACAACCAAACAAGTTATTTATCTCATTGAGAGATATCACACACTCTAAAATAAGTTACACAAGTCTTATACCATCAAACCTAGCAAACACTACAACATCGGTATAACTTCATCGAAACAAACAAATGTTAAATTTTTTTTTTGTTTGTGAGTCTAAATGTTAAAATGTGCTTCCCTTATAGAAGGTGAACAACTTGTTATTTACAACTTCTTTTAAACTTTCTCGTTAAAATTTAGGATTTTCACTAAATATAGATACATTATAGCATTGTCAAAACCAAACATTTATACTTTTCTTATATATTGTGGCTTTGCTTTCAGAGTTAATGATATTTGTGGTGGGCTCAAGTGCTTAGTAAATTCATCATGAATACTTCTATACGATGGCTAATACCATCTTCACTAAAAACAATGACAACATTTTACATAGTCCTATATATAATTGGGTTAATGTGTAAGAATGGTAAAATTGAGAGAGTTCACCATGTTGAGTACATAGAAGGCTCAAGAGCTTTTTACACTTATCTATAATTACTCCATCTTGTTCTTAACATGTGCTCTCCATCCAATTTTTGAGAAGTAGATTTGAAAAACTATCCTATACAAGGACCCTTAGCTTGCACTAATTGAACACCATAAGAACAATTAAAACAAATTAAATATGGCATTTTCTTCACACAAAGGAATGGGATATACTGGTTTTAATTTGCTCAATATTGGCAATTAAGACTTAATTGAAATTTAGCTATAAAATTCTTTATTGTTACTCATGTTATTGTGACAAAAGGGGCATGGAGTTGGGATTAATTAAAATACTATTAGCGATTGGCGTCGTTACTAATAATAGTGTCATTGCGATTGACAAATGACGACTTAATAGTGATGACATAAGAAATGTCATTGCAATTATTCGCAATCAATATTTATGATGCTATGTCATCACAAATATTTGAAACATGTGGTTGCCAGCAAAACCAAATACGTGTTTGGCAATATTAATAGCGATGTCTTTATCGTGGCTATTTTTGACCCGTCAAAACCAAATTCGCGCCAAAACGTTTTGCTGGACTTGTCATTGTTATTTTAATGTAAGATGCATAAGATTATTTCGTGATGACATGTCGTCGCAATTGCCAAAATAGTAGAGACGACATGTAATTTTACGTCGTCGCTAATTGCTAGTATTAATGGCGACATGTAATTTTACATATATCATTGCTTATAGAATTAGTGACTTATTTGTTATTTTTGACTCACTACAAAAATTTGTACTAACGACATGCCACCACTACTTCGAACATCTTTCAAAGATACTCTTAAAATATATAGAACTATTGATTTTAGCTAAATAAGTCCATATACATACGTATAATGTCGTATTATAAGTTCGAATTCATCCTTTTTTACTTGAAAGACTATTTTAAATATGTGTGCACCCATTGAGTTTTACAAATTGTACATTTCTGTTAAATCGTGAACCGCACTTAATGACATTGTGCAGAACAAGTAAACATTTTCATCTATTAATTTGTACTTTCAATTTATTTTAAGTGGGAGCACATATACATGTGTATTTGTTTGTATGGGGATCGTAAGTGAATTCGAGACCTCCATTTTGTCATTATTTTGTCATGTTTTTGATAATAGTACTGGCAACTTCGTGTACCAATAAATTATTAATATAAATTCGAGGATATATATTAATTTGACATTAATGATGACAATCATCTACCAAACAAATTTTACTTTGGTCACATATTAGAAATAAAAGTAAAATTTGTTTGGTACACGAGTTTCATCATAAATGTCAAATTAATATATATCCTCGAATTTATATTAATAATCTAGTTGGTACTCTTAGTTGACACTAATATCAAATGATACTGGCGGTTTTATAAATGCACAAATTAATATTCAAGTTCTTTTCTTAAATATCATTTGGAACATATAATACGGATTTCATCCAATTATTTTTCTATAATTAAATGTTTGCAATGATAAATCTACCTTTTCAAATACATATTTGTCTAGCTTACCATGCATAATATATTTATATGATGTAAATAAGTTTTTACATTACATTACTATAAAGTTTATAAATTTAGAAACTTATATTTAATGTAAATGGAACATAAATAAAAACAAATTAACATGACCATACAATCAGAGTTTCAGACATCTTAAGAAAAACCATCTTATTCTTAAGTTCGTAATTCTTTGCAGCGACAAGAAAAATGAAATGGCTGGTTCAAGCTCCAATTTCACTCTCCAAACATTTTCTGAAAAAGAGTACACATTTTGGTCCAAAAAGATGGAAAATATTAATGTTAGAAGGATTGTGGCATTTAGTTGAAAGAGGCTACAAGAAGCCCAAAGTAGGAGAAAGGCTCAATGATAGAGAAATGTATGGGTTGCAACAAGACATGTTGAATGATGCAACGATTATTATCTAAAAATTCGCCAATCTCTCTCACCGGCCATTTTCATGGAGATTATTGATGCTAAGCATATGCCAAGAAGCTTGGGACAATCTTAAACATGATGTTTCAATCAAGGAACAATAAAGTATGTATCGTGTTCTTTTGAGGTACATGAAATTTTAATATAGTCCATTTACTAATTATATGAATGCACAATCCCATTAATTGAAGGAGTATAACTATCTTTATTAATAGAATCAGAATTAGGTAGAATTCTATTAAATAATTTTGTCATATACATGTATAATTCTCTTTTCTTTCCCATTAAAACATTGTGATATATGACAAAATATCAAGTTTGACGACTTCTTTTAAAACACCTTGACAAAAAATTGTTAAAATTATTTCCGATTTAATCACAACAATCGATGGATTTAGAATAATCTTGAAATGCTTGAATAAGGAAAGGAAACACATAGTTCTATAACAATTTAAAGTGTTTTGTTTTTCCTTATCTTTCTTCTATATTTCATGCTTTGGAGTATTTTCGTAAATTCCTGTTCAATGAACTTTTTTGCTAGCTTTGAAGAATGTTTTGGAAAATTTAAAGAAAATTATGTCATATTGGCATTGATTCTCTTTTGGCCTGTTTCATTAATAAGGACAATGATAAATATGGATTTTTGTTCTTAACCACAAGAACTTCAAAAGGTGATATATATTATGAACGAGAAATTGAATCTCAAAAATAAGAATTGGTAATGGATGGAGCAAGATAAATGACTTGTCACATTGGAAAAATTGGAAAATTGACTTGTTAATAGAAAAGATCAAAATTTTCACAATCCAACCTTACACACAATTCTAACAATTTTAGTTTGTTGAGAGTAGCTTCTCTAGCTAGGCGTCCGTTTTTGTATCTAGAAAATGCAAAGCTCCTCAATTGTATAACTAACACACCTTTTGTTTAAAGGAAACTCTTGTTCACACGGGAAACATGCCTCTTTTATGGTTGTTTGTTGATTTGGTAATAGACTCCTAAAATACCTTCACAATAAGTATGTTTAAATTATTTTCTACAATTGTGAATTCTATTTTTGTTATACAGTTCAATATAGCTTGTAATACTTCAAAAAAATAAAAAAAATGAAAAGAAAAATGCATGAACAGCTATTTAATAGCTGAACTGTACACCATTTAATAACTGACTGTGCACCATTTTATATCTAAAAGTGCATCATTGTATAACTAATTGTACATCATTATGAGTAAACCACAATTGAATAAAAAGCGGGAGCAATTGTAAAATCAAATCCCATAAAAATCACTGAGATTGAATGATGTACAATTAATTATACAATGATGCACTGTTAGATATAAAATGGGGTACATTCAGTTATTCAATGGTGTACAATTCAACTATTAAAATGGTGCACAATTTCAGTTATGGAACCGTGATATTAATCAATTCCTTGATTGTAGGGGCGTGATTTATGGCATTTTCCCAGTTACTATTATGCCATTTCCACCTATTAATTAATTGATAAATCAATTATTTTTAATAGTAATCTGGACCATTGAATAAAAAGTGTGGATGTATTGGATTAATCCACACTGCCACACGGTAAGCGCCTGCCACATTTGATCCTAACCCTATATATATATATATATGATATGGATAAAATAGGTCCTCCTACTTGGGGTGAGTCCATGAGGACATATTCTAACCATAGATTAACAATTTTGGGTGGTCCAGATTTTTAGCGGGTTTTTATGTTTATTTTTTTTTGTTTCAGCAACTAAGAAGGGTAGGGTGGTCATTTTGCATTATAGAATCAGTTATTGAGATTTTGCATTACGTGTAGTGTATATTCGTTGCTTATGTAGTATGGGCTTATCGCTTATGTAGAATGGGTTTGTTGCATATGACTTGCTTATGTAGTTAATGTATTCGTGGTGCATATGTAGTGTATATTCGTTGCTTATGTAATATAGACTTGTTGCTTTTGTAGTATGAGTTTGTTGCTTATAACTTGCTTATGTAGTTAATGTATCCGTGGTGCATACGTAGTGTATATTCGTTGCTTATGTAGTATAGACTTGTTGCTTATGTAGTATGGGTTTGTTGCTATGACTTGCTTATGTAGTTAATGTATTCGTGGTGCATACATAGTGTATATTTGTTGCTTATGTAGTATGAGTTTGTTGCTTATAATTGCTTATGTAGTTAATGGTATATAAAAGCACCATGACACATCCACAGAAGTAACAAATTACATCTTCATAAGCAAACTTGGAGCTGAAGTCGAGCTCTAGCAACTATTGCGAATTGTCTGCAATGTTTTTCACACAATAGTGCGTTGAAGAAGAAGGATGAATGATTTCTCACAGTAGTGCGTTGAAGAAGAAGATGGATGATTGTTCACGTTGATTTGCTATGAGTTTTGGAAGGATTTCCTGTGTTCTATTCAAGCAAAGGTGACTGAGATTTGTTCGATGAAGAAGGTGACTAAGATTTGTTCGAAGAAGAAGGTGACTGAGATTTGTTCGAAGAAGAATGTGATTGATTTGTTCGAAGAAGAAGGAGAATGAGATTGTTCACGTTGAATTTGATGTGAGATTTGGAGAGATTGAGTGATCATAATGTGAACAGAATCCCATGAATATTGAGTAATTTTGTAGGATAACTAATTTACCCCTCCCTATATTTCCCAGCATTTAATTTGTAATTTTAGCTCTAAAATCACAGCCATTAGAAAATCTAGATATGTGGCTAGGATTGGTCCCTATGGACTTACCCTATGAGGTGGTCTCATATAACCCCCTCCCTATATATATATATATATATATTACTTCTGATTTTTTCAATTTTAAAGGGTGATACATTTGTGACAATCAAGTCATAGCATGACCTGGAGCTAGTTGATAGATCTTGAAACGTTTGGTATAGGCTTTTAACAACTATATAAGGTTTTGATATTGCTACATTGCATATTTTGCCGGTTCAAGTTTAAGGAAAAAAACAATTCTCCTAAAAATGATGAATATGTCATATGCATTTAATAGTCCGTTAACACATTATACTTTATTAATAAGGCTATGAACTTTTTTGGTGATCGATTATTATTAAAACATGTTCATGTGCTAATTTTTCAGATTTATCGCATCTTGATGTGAAATAACATATCAAAATATAATCGATTAAGAATGAGGTAACATGAAATCAAGCTCACACATATATAACATTTTTTTTCCTGTAATATATGTAACAATAAAATTTAGAATCCAAAGACAACGTCTAAAACTATAAAAAAGCTCAATATATATGTATCAGCTTTCTCGGGGCTCGAAGATGGATCAAACTCGAACGTAGATCAAATTGTTTGATTTCCCACAACAGTGTTAATCATAAAACAAAAGAAAATAAAAGCTTTAATTTCAAATCTTAAAGCAAAGAACAAGAAATGATACGATCGATCGATTGGAAATAAACCAAAAATTAAAATTCTTTCCTTAAAGCATAATTTCAATGATTAATGTAAAAAGAAATTATTGGGAAATTGTTTTCACTTACACAAAGTGTTGCCAAAATAATTTCCTCGGTTGATTACCCTGTGGCCTGAACCTAAAAACTTGTGTTGTAAACGTCGTATTCTGTGTATGTGTACTCTTCTTCAGATATATATAGCGACACTATATATTAGGGTTCAATTATTCGTCAGCACTTACGTCAGCATATATAATTCTATGTCAGCACTGACGTCAATATATATTAACCATTATTCTTCGGCACTGACATCATCAACCTATTTAATGTTTCTTCTCAAATTTTTAGGACAAAATCCTTTTATTAGTTAATTTTGTATTAAATTATATATTCCCTATGAAAAGCTCAATTGGGCCCCATAGCCATGTCAACATCCACCTTCCTTTTTTCATTTTAGTTATTCTTTTCTTTGTTTATAATGTTGGCTAATTTATATATTTAATTCTTTATCAATTTTAAGGCGGGCCAGAAAAGTAAATGAGTATTTGAATTAATATATAACTTGATGTTTATTATTTTGCCGAGATGAAATGTCCGATTCTAGAATAGAGTGACGACAATTTTCCTTCGAAATGTATGCGTGATAATTTATATTTTGCACATACCACAACTTAATGTTCAATATTATGAATAATTTTTTTTTTTTTTTTGAGGGTAATATTATGAATAATTATATATACTACTTTCATCCCAATTTAATGCTCTGATCTTGTGTGGTTATTATATATACGGAGAAGTTGACAAATTTTCTGTGTACGTAAGAGCATCTATAGCACTCAACTGTATTTTTGTTTGTGTTTACACTATTTTGAGAAAAATTTAGAGGATCAAGATTCAACTCCAACAGTAAACTCTATATTTCACTCTAAATTGGGATATTCCATTTTTATTCTTTGTTATATTGAATTAATATATTTATTAATTAATAATTTAGCATATATATTTATACATTAATGTTTAATATTTAGTTTTTCTAATATAATTAAATATAAATAATTTGCATTATTATTTAATTTGAAAAATTATATATAAATCCTTAAATTAAAAGTAATAAAATTAATTTGAACATAAAATGAACATTCCATAATAGATTAACAGAAGCCACTCAAAAAAAAAAAAAAATAATAGATTAACAGAAGCTTAAAAACTGGAAAATAGTCCTTGTACCTCACAACACTTAAACATTTTACAACCAAGCTAGGTTTCATAAAAATTTCATTTTGGTCCCTAATCTTTGGGAATTTTACCATTTCACCTCAAATTCCAATAAAACTCCTATTAAGTCCCAACAATACACCAATCCATCAACAATTTATCAACTCCAAGAACTTTTAATTGGAACAATATTAGAAATGTGTACTTGTAAATATAGTACTCTGACAATGAGCGCATAATCCCTGTTCTAAGCCGCAATCTCAATCGTCGGCCACTCAATGCAAAATCATAGCAGCAAACAAAAAAATCACAAACCAATAAGTTCTAAACAAAGACAAATTTTTCAGCATGTTCAAATTGTAAACTAATTGAACATAGTAAACAATTTTACAACATTTTTCATTGCTCAATGGGTGATTCACGCGTCTAGACGCATGAGTATCAGAGAAAACAAAAATATGACTACATGAAGAGTTTTTCACCATAACAAGTACAGAGAGCCAAAACAGAACTATAGCAATAATATATATGTCCCTTACAAGTTTTACTTAAGACCAACAAAAGATGAATCAAACATGCAAGTGAAGAACACAAAGTATTACTCCATACATTCTCTCGATTACCAAAAAAAAAAAATAAACAGAACTAACACGAACTTTAGTAGTAGCACACCATTAAAACCCACAAACTAACTTATCTAAAACATAAAACATCCGAATTGAATCACCAAACTGATTTCAAGTTGGAAATAATTAAACTACTTACATAAACTGAAGCATATAATTATCTAGCAATATTTGATCTACTTTTTGTCATCATTGCCACGATCATCATTATCAACATAATTATAGTTGATAGCTTTAGCGTTATGTTCCGCCTGCCTCCTCCTTATCTCTTCTTCTAGTTCAGGGGGAATTATGTTTCTCAGCACCTGAAGATTTATTAAATTTCGCTTTCTATTATTTCAAACACAAGAAAACCGTCCTCCAACAGATTATGTTCAACCACCAGCCGCCTCCATCCAGAGTCGAATGACTTTTGCTTCCTTTTCCCATAGAAGTTTATCTCATAATATTTTCCAGAGAATCTCACATTTGCTACAACATTGGTTGAGGGTAATATTGGATCCACTTGAGCTGGAAAATTCTAAAATCATAAAAATGTAAACATAAAAATTAATACGCATATTATTACTAGGAGTTGAAATTGTTAGAAATTGGAGAACATATATTACAAATAACTCTCACATGCACACAGGAGAATAGAGGGGAAAACTTATATTATTTTATTATCACTTTCTTCACTTGTACCAAATGACTCCATAACAAGAGTATTTATAGGTGATACCCAAGAGAACATACACTTAATCATGCATCAATATTTAATTTCATACATTCACCTATCCCCATTCATGCACAAAACCAAAAGTCACATACATGAATTTCACCTATTCATGCATAGAATTTACTAGAACTATTTGACTTCAATGAATCTAGTTTATAATTTAACACTCCCCCTTAAGCTAGATTCATTACTCCAAGCGAAAATCGCAACTTCTTGAAAACATCAAACTTCAAGGGCTTTGTGAAGATATCCGCAGTTTGGTCATGTGACTTCACGAATTCAAGCTTCACTTCTTTCTTGGATATGTGCTTACAAATAAAGTGATACTTCGTATCATTGTGTTTGCTTCTGTCATGAAACACTAGATTCTTTGCCAACGCAATAGCAGACTTATTATCCACATAAATCTCCATCGCATCTTTTTGTGATAAACTAAGCTCCTTCAACAAACTTCTCAACCAAATAACATGACAAACACAAGAAGTTGCTGCAACATATTCCGCTTCACAAGTAGAAAGTGTCACAATCGGCTGCTTGTTAGAGTTCCAAGTGAATGCCGAACTTTCCATAAAGAAAACAAACCCGGTTGTACTTTTGCGACTATCAACATCACCGACCCAATCACTATCACAATAGCCAACAAGCTTGAAATTGTGATAGGAGGTATAGAAAATTCCATGATCAATCAGACTTTAATGTACCAAGTATTCTTTTGGAAACTTTCAAATATGATGTATTAGAGCCTCCATGTAACGACTTATAAGTCCAACACCAAAAAGAATATCCGGTCTCGTACAAGTTAGATACCTCAAGCTTCCAACAAGACTTTTAAAGTATGTGGAATTAATTTTCTCACCATCTTCATGGAAGTACAATTTTTTACTCCACATTCCACGGGGTGCTTACCGACTTGCAATTCTCCATCTCAAACTTCTTGAGAATGTCTTTTGCATATCCTTCTTGAGATATGAAAATTCCCATCATCTCGTTGATTTACTTCAATCCCAAGACATTAAGCCAAAGTCCGTCATCTCAAATTCCTTTACCATAGTTCTCTTGAAATCACCAAACATCTTTGGATTATTTCCTGTAAAAATCAAATCATCCACATACAAACAAACAACATATCACCATTTTTGTTCATTGTTACATAGAGATCATGTTTATGTGAACATTTAAAAAACTATTTTCTTGGAAATAGTGATCAATTTGGCTATTCCATGCACGAGGGGCTTGTTTTAACCCGTAAAGAGCCCTTTTCAATTTCAAGGATTTATCTTCTTGACCATTCACCACATAGCCCGAAGGTTGATCAATGTAAACTTCCTCCTCCAAAAACCCATTTAAGAAGGCAGACTTCACGTCTAACAGGTGAATTTTCCAATGATTTTAGGCTGTAAGAAAAACAATCAACCGAATAGTTTTAAGACGAGCAACGAGCGAAAATACCTCATCATAGTCAATGCCAGCCTTTTGCTTGTACCCCTTGGCTACTAATCTGGCTTTATATTTTTCTATCTCGCCTTTTGTATTTCTTTTTATTTTGTACACCCACTTCACACTGATCGTGTTTTTACCTTTAGGTAGTGATGCTAGCTCCCACGTATCATTTTTCTCGATCGCTTTTATTTCTTCATTCATAGCATTTCTCCAATTTTCATCACGAGCAACATTATCATAAATCACAGTTCTAATCAGAACAAATAAAATTGAGTAAAATCACTCAAATTTCTTACTTCTTCGGTGGCATCATATACTTCACGCAGACTAAATTTTTGAGGACCTTCACTCGAACTTGCATCATCAACTTGAGCACTTTGTGGTGGTGGCGTTGATGGTGGTGTAGAGGGTCGAGTCGGGCCTTTTTGTTCATCATCATCAAAGAATGGACTATATTGTTCATTTTTCTTTTGATCATTCCATTCCCAAACACCTTCTTCATCGAACTCCACATCTCGGCTTATCATAATTTTTCCATTGTTCGGATTGTACAACTTGTAGCCTTTGGAACTTTGATCATAGCCTATGAAGATATATTTTGCACTCTTATCATCAAGTTTGGTTCTTTTCTCATCAGGAACATGTGTGTATGCTATGCTTCCAAAAACTCGCAAGTGTGAAACAATTGGCTTATAGCCATTCCAAGCTTCTTGAGGTGTTTTTCCATGCACACTTTTAGTGTAACATCTGTTCATCAAGTAGATTGCACAAGAAACAGCTTTGGCCCAAAACTCATTCGGCATATTTTTGCTTTTCAACATATTCCTTGCCATGTTAAGAATAGTCTGGTTCTTTCGCTCGGCTACTCCATTATGTTGTGGTGAATATGGAGTTGTCATAGGACGATGAATACCATTTTTCTCCTAGAAATTTTTGAATTCATTTGAAGTGAATTCACCACCTCTGTCGGGCCGAAGAGCTTTTATTTGGTAACCACTTTGTTTTTCAACCATCGCCTTGAACTTTTTGAAGGTTCCAAACACTTCTGATTTTTCCTTCGAAAAGTACACCCAAGTTTTCCGAGAATAATCATCAATAAAAAGCACGAAGTAATTATTCTTACCAAGTGATGATGGCTTGATAGGTCGACACATACCCGAGTATATCAACTCCAGTGCATGTTGAGCTCTAGACATAGACTCCTTCGGAAAACTCTTTCTAGCTTGCTTCCCATAAAGACATCCTTCACAAAGTTGATTTGGATTATTTATGGAAGGCAATCCTTTCACCATTCTTTGTTTGCTCATCATTTTGAGGCCATCAAAGTTCAAGTGTCCAAGCCTCAAATACCATAGCCAAGATGCATCTTTGAAACAAGACTTTAAGCACATAGGGACGTTATTTGAATGTTTAGCAAAAACATTCTATTCTTCGCCATAGGTACCTTGGCCAACAATCTCCCATTTTCATCTTTCATGGTCAAACTTCTATTTTGCAATTGTATGTCATAATTTTTCTCCAACAATTGTCCTGAACTCAATATGTTAATTTTCATGGCCGGAACATAAAACACATTAGAAATAAATTGATGGCTTCCATCTTTTGACCGAATCAAAATTGTACCTTTCCCTTTGACCTGAACTTTTGAAGAATCTCCAACAGTTATATCACCATCGACCGATTCATCAAGTTCCACGAACAAATCTTTCTTTCTACAAATGTGACTACTTGCACCGGAGTCAAGATACCATTGATTCCCCTTCTCATCTTGATTATTTTTGCAAGCAAGAAGCAAGTGGGATCTACATCTTCTTTATCATTGCTCTCCACAAGATTACTTGTCTCCTCTACATTACATCGATATTCCCAAGCATAATGACCGAAGTAATGACAATTATAGCACTCAATTTCTGATTTGTCATACCTTGGTTGATTTGGCCTATATCCTCCACCTCTCGGACCTCTACCTCATCCACGGCCTCTTCCTTGATTGAAGTTTTGGCTTGTGTCATTATTGTTTGAGGTGTATATGTCACCTCGTCCACCTCTTCCATGACCTCGACCTCTACCTTGGCCTTGTCTATGAAATCCTCCTCGTCCTCGGCCTCTTTTGGACGTGCCTTGGTTCGTCTCTTTCTCTTTTAAAGATAGTTTTGCTTTCAAAGCATGTTCCACCGATTCTTGAATCGGGTTTTTCAATCTTTCTTCATGAGCTTGCAAAGATCCGGCAAGTTCATCAACGGTCATGGTGTTCAAGTCTTTGGACTCTTCAATGTCAACAACAACATAATTAAATTTTGGATCCAAAGATCTGAAAATTTTGCCAACAATTCGATCATCCTTCATATCATCTCCGTATCTCTTTATTTGATTGGCAATAGCCAAAACTCTTGAAATGTAATCCAAAATACACTCGGAATCCTTCATGTGTAGAGATTCAAACTCACTTCTTAATGTTTGAAGATAGACCTTTTTTACTTTGTCAACTCCTTTAAAAGAGGCTTGAAGAATTTCCCATGCTTGCTTGGAGGTAGTTGCCGCAACAACTTTCTCGAACATCTTCTCATCCAAACTTTGATGGATGCGTGTGAGCGCTCTTTGGTCGCGTTTGCATAATCTCCTTCAAGACCTTTCTCCACAGGGTCCCATACTTCATAGGCTCCGAGCAAGGCTTTCATTCTAATACACCAATTATCATAATTATCTTTGGTGAGTGATGAAACTACAAATGGTGTTCCGTTTAACATTTTTCTTCAAGCTTTGGTATCCAAACACAAGTGGCTCTGATACCAATTTGTTAAAGATTGGAGAACATATTATTACAAATAACTCACACACTCAAGAGAATAGAGAGGAAAACTTATATTATTTTATTATCACTTTCTTCACTTGGACATAATTTCAATAATTTGTTGTCAAGGTTTTTTAAAAGATCAGTTCGCCCCAACTTTATATTTTATCATATATCACAATGTTTTAAGGGAAAATAAAGAAAATTATACATGTATGACAAAATGTAATAGACGATCCATTAAAGATAGTTCTACTCCTTCACTTAATGGAATTGTGCATTCATAGAAGTAAAAAGACCATAATTAAAATTTCATGTATCTCAACTATTATAAAATTAAAGAACACGACACATACCTTCTTGTTAGCCCGAAACATCATGTGAAGATTGTCCCAAGCTTCCTTGGATGTATTAGCATCAATAATCTTCAAGAAAATGGTCGGTGAGAGGACGAATGAGAGATAGAGTCGTTGCATCGTTCAACATGTCTTGTTGCATCCATGCATTTCTCTATCATTGAGCCTTTATGTCTTTGGGGCTTTTGTAGCCTCTTTCAACTAAATGCCACAACCCTTTCGACATTAATCGATTTTCCATCTTTTTGGACCAAAATGTTTAATCTTTTTCAGAAAATATTTGGAGAGTGAATTGGAGCTTGAACCGGCCATTTCTTTTTTCTTGTCGCTGCAAAGAAGTACGAAATTAAGAATAAGATGGTTTTTTTGAAGCTGTATGAAACTCTGCTTATATGGTTATGTTAAATTTTTATTTATTTATGGTTTATTACATAAATATAAGTTTCTAAATTTATAAACTTTGTGGTATTGTAATGTAAAAACTTATTTATATCATGTAAATAATTACACAGAAAAATTATTATTCACTAACTTTTCAGGTTACTAACTTTTCATATTTCTGCGAAAACTTTATAGATTAAACTGATTTAACTTAGGAGCGAATTACAGTGCATGCCATACACCATTAGAAATCTCTATAAGTCCAGTTTTTAACAAAAAAACACGGAGCTCAAAAATAATATTCCTACAAAGAGTTATTGTCAAATTACTGAAGGCTGCCAGAATTTTACTTCTACTCGGGAATTTGGAAGCCAACTCTTGGTATTTTTGTGAGTCAAGTCATTCAAACACCTTGGTAATCGATACATAATTATTATTTAGACATTATTCATCGTATTTTTCATTATTTGATGCATCTTTTCATTATTCAAGACCTTAGAAAGTGTGAAGTAACATCTATGGTTTTTGACTCATTTTGGAGGGTTATTCCAAGGCTTGCCTTTAAAAGGCCTTCTATTGTAATATCTCGAGAAACATAATTTTGAAATTAAATAATAGTTTGAGCTCTTAAGATTGTTTAGAAGATTATATCTTCTTGTATTTTACTCTAACTCTTTGGTGGATTCCTAGAGCGGTGAGTGTTGAGTGGTGCCTTGTGTTTTCTCCTACTTTTCCTAAACTTTCCGGTGTCAAGTTGGTTATCAGAGCTTTGGTTCTTGATGGTTGGTCATATACGAAACATACCTAATAATCCTATAGCTCGTCAAAGAGACTTTCGTGATATCGAGTTGGATGACTTAAGGAGACAAGTGCAACAACTCGAGCAATGCCTTCCGCGTGGCGAACCTATGAATCATGGTGATAGAAATAAGGATTCAAGTGATTATGCATCTCGTGGTCAGAGGGTTTGAAGGAACAATATTCGTGATATATCTTTTGACTTCAAAGTTGATATTATAGATTTTGATGGAAAAAATGATCCTCATGAATTCATTGATTGGCTCAACTCTTTGAGAGAGTCTTTGAATTTGAAGATATTCCAGAAGATAGTAAAGTGAAGTTTGTTGGTATCAAGTTAAAGAGATATGCATCCATTTGGTGGGAGCATCTAAAGAAGCATCATGCTCGTGATGGCATGCAAAAACCCGAACTTGGGACAAGATGAAGAAAGAACTACGGAATAAATTTTTCCGGATAATTATCGTCAAGATGTCTTTCTCAAATATCACAACTTCAAGCAAAAAGATCTATCCCTGGAGGAGTATATTGCTGCATTTGAAAATCATATGATGAGATGTGATATTTTGGAGCCGGAAGAGCAAACTATTGGTCATTTTCTTGTAGAACTTCGATATGAAATTGGAAATGTTGTCTAATTGCAGCCACATTGGACTTACAATGCTGTTTGCAAGTTGGCTCTCAAGGTTGAGAAACAACAAAAATAATTTAATCATTTTGGTGGTCGTTTATCTTCAAGTGGTGGTGCTTTAAAGGGAGTGCATCTACTTCAAAAAATACCACAACAATAAAGGATGCAAAACAAAAAAATGTTGCAAGTAAAGAAAATAATGCTAGTTTTGTGAAACCAAATGGGTCGAATAATCAAAAAACCTGTTTCAAATGTAAAGGTTTTTGACATTTTGCCGCGGATTGTCCAAATCGCAAGATTATCACTATTATTGAGGAAGAAGAAAGGAGAAAACTTATGAGGCAGCCCCTATCTTTGATGGATCAGATGAAAAGGAAGAGATTATTTATGAAGATCATGGAGAATCTTTGGTAGTTCGACAGAGTCTCAATGCCATTTATGTTGAAGATGACTCATGGCTACACAATAATATATTTCACACCAAGTGCACTTCTCCTGCAAGGTGTGTAATGTCATTATTAATGGAGGAAGTTGTGAGAATGTTATAGAAACTATAATGGTGGAGAGGTTGAAATTAAAGACCAAATATCATCCTCAACCTTATACAAGCTATTATGGCTTCGTAAAGGTAATGAAGTGAAGGTAACAAAAAAAAGTCTTGTACAATTTTCTATTGACAATAAGTATAAAAATGAAGTTTGGTGTGATTTTATTCCTATGGACGCTTGTTATTTGCTTCTGAGTAGACCGTGGTAATTTGATAGGAAAACACATCATGACAGTTTCAAAAATACTTATGCTTTTTGTTGAAGGAGGCGAGAAAATTATTTTGGGGCCATCCATGATGGAGAATGTTCCTAAATTTTCAAAAGAAGAGAGGAATAATTTACTATCCAGATCTCAAGTTGAAAGGGCGATATGTAAATCTATGGAAGCATTTGCCCTGGTAGTTTTGGAGGAAAATGAAGAGGGCCATGATGTTCCTTTTCAAGTCTAGTTACTTCTTCACAAATTTCAGGATGTGGTACCCAAAGAAATTCCCCTAAGACTCCCGCCACTGCGAAATGTTCAACATTGCATTGATTTAGTCCCTGATGCTTCAATTCCAAATAATACAGCCTACATAATGAGCCCAAAAGAGCATGAGGAGTTGCAAATACACGTTGATGACCTTTTAGCTGGAGGTATTGTTAGGAAATTTATTTGTTAGATTTTGATTGTAGGTCCCAAGGGGTGTGAGTAAGGTTTAGAAGGGGGGGTCGAATAAACCTTACCAACTTTTCGATTTTAGTCCTTTTAAAATATTACGAGTTAAATACAAACTAAGTCCTTGAGGGACAACTAAGTTAGTTAACCAGGAGAGTTAGCCACCAAATGAGATCCGATTGAGCCGTTGATAGAATAACTCACATTTAGTCTAAACCTTAACTTGGCATTTGTGATGAGATTTTCAATGAAGACTTAACACCCTTGAATTTGGTTTAGGTTTATTTTAACACCTGGTTTTAGCACTTTGTTAATTATCAGTTGGATAGCAAATTATCAACAAATATAAAATGATATGCAGAAATTAAATGCTGAAATGTAAATGACACAATAATTTTTATAGAGGTTCGAAGATGGGGTAATTCTTCTACTCCTCTCTTCTCCAACTCCTGGAGGAATCCACTAAGTATTGATCAGAGTACAAAGTGGTTATCAATCCATACAAGTCTTGATCACACGGTGACTTGATCCTTTGGGACTCACCGAGATGCCTTGGTCACACAAGTGGCTTCTCGTCCGACTCGGTTTCTTCACAGGGCCGCTTTGCTACTTCAAACTCACTTGCTCAAGCTTCTTGGATTTGATCACGAAGCCCTCCAATAACTTGAGACTGGTTTGACCTTGAACCTTTCTATCCTCCTTGGAATGTGACCCATTTTGATTCTTCAAAAGTTTCCTCTTCAAAGTTTGAAGTTGTCTTTCCTTCTGACTTGGTGTTGGATCGATTTCCTTCAAAATTTAGGCTTGAGGATTTGCTTGAATAACTTGAGAATATTTTGCAGGTTACAGAATGAATATTGCTTTCTTGCTCGTAGTTTTGGTAATCAAGGTTGTCAAGGTAACCATTTCTCAAAGTGATTCCTCTGCCTTTTGTAGTGAACTTTCAAAAATCTGCCCGTTGAAGATATAGGTTGATTTTCAAAAGTCACTTGTGTTCGTTGCATTGTCTTGTTGCAGTCCTTGATATTGACATTTCCTCGTATTAAATGAACATTCAGCTTTTCAGATTCTGACACAAGGTGAAGTGCTTCCCATTGGTTTATTCCTTTTGCACGCTTCTGGGATTGAACACTTTAAGACATGGCAGCATGGAAGTATTATTTGTTTAGGTAATATTCTCGACTCGGTAAACTGATTCTTTTCGATTGACTCCTCTTTGCAAATTGCCTTTTCCCCAGTGACTTGAGTCGCTCTAATGATTGAAAGACTCATCTGTCACTTCAACTTGACTTGGCTTCTTGAGTTGACTTGATCGACACTTCACAACCGATCTTAGCAAATACTTCTTCAAATGAAGTTCTTGACTTCTCCTCCTTGTCATACTTCAACATTTCACAAATGAGTCTTCATTTTAGTTTCGATTGACTTCTTGTATAACCAGGCATACCGACTTGACTCACTCGTACAACCCTATCTATTACAATACAAATTACAAGGAAAATGGGGTGTCAACTTTCTAGTCTAAGTTTTACATTGCATTCATCAAAATTTAAGCAGTAAATTTCCCAACATTGATGATACCATGTAAAGCTTAGACTTGGAAGTTGGAACCCCATTTTCCTTGTAATTCTATGTTGTAATACATATGATTGAAAGATCTTAGTGAAGTCAGCTATGTGAAAGAATACAAGAAGCCAACTGCAGACTAGAGTGAAGACTCCGCTGTGTGTCAGCTGAGTTTGGCCAAGATGGAAGACAAGGACCCGACTAAAGGAGAGCCAACCGAGGAACATCGTGTGAAGTATGAGGTAGTGTCGGTACCAAGTCAGTGAAAGGATCCAAGTCTAACGGTTGAAGTGATAGTTGAGTCATTCTCATGATTGGAGCAAACTCAAGTCAAAGAGGTAAAGGCAACAAATAAGTCAAGACAATCGACATTGATCCGTTAAAAGAAAGTCAAGAATATTACTCAATATAGTAACATGTCCAAGCCGCTGCCAGGCCTTAAAGTGTTTGTCCTTAAACATGCAAAAGGAATAAACCAATGGGAAACATCAAGCATGTGTCGATCCTGTAAAGCCGCAAAGCCATTTAATACGAGGAAGGGTCAACATCACAAATGCTGCAGACCAAGAAAAGACAAGCCAACGAACAAGAAGTGTCATTTGAAAATAGCCTATTTCTCTTCAATGGGCAAATTTTCAAATGTGCACTATAAAAGGTCGAGGAAGTATTTGAGAAAAATTACCCGAACCAAGCACCGAACGAATCAAGCAATATTCAAGCGAGCATAACCTCGCAATATTCTCAAAGATTATCATATAATTCCTCAAGCCTAACACTCGAAGGAACTCGATCCAACACACGCCGTGAAGGAAAGATTACTTCAACCATTGAAGAGGAAAAGTTTTAAGAACGAAAAAGGGTCTACTCTCCAAGTTGAAGGAGTCAGAGAAAGGTTCAAGGTCGAACAGGAGATTCAAGTTTGTTGGAAGGTCAGTGTGATCAATTCCAAAGACTTGAAGGGAGTCAAGTAGCAATGCAAACATCTTATGAAGAAAAGTCGAGTCGCAGACAAGCAAATTGTGTGATCAAGGTTGTCTCTAGAGTGAGAACTACTTTGTAACTTGATCTCGTTACCTAGTGGATTCCTCCAGGAGTTGGAGAAGAGTGGATAGAGAAATTACCCCATCCTCGAACCACTATAAATTCTTGTGTCATTTACTTTCAAAGATTTATTTTCTAGATTATATTTTTCATATCTCGCTAATAAGTTATATTGCTATCCAACTCGATAATAACAAGTGTTAAAACAAGTATTAAAAACGTGTTTTAAATTTACAAAGGGTGTCAAGTCTTCCTACCGTTAAAAACCAAATCACCTAAAAGTTTAGTTGTTAGCCGACGCAATTTAGTTATACTATCAACATCTCAATGAGTCCGTTGAGTGGGTAATTTAGTCAAGATAGCCAACCTAGTCTGTCCCCCCAAGGATTTAGTGATTTGAGTCAACTGTTGAAATTCTTAAAAAGACTAAAAGTGAAAATTTGTAAGATTTATTCAAACCCCTTCTAAACCTTACACCACACCCCTTGGGACCTACAAGTGGTATCGGAGCGGTTGGTTCATTGATTCTTTTGCATTGGTTACTGAACTAGATCTCAATTTTTTTCAAAAGGTTTAAAACTTTTGTATTCAAAGTCTTTCATTTTTAAAAGCAAAGTTATTATCATGGAAACAAATCTAACTCGTATTCCTATGTTTACTGTGGAAGAGTTTGATAACTGGAAGATTCGTATGCAGGCTCATCTATAGGCTTTACACGATGAAATGTGGCTTGTGATAGAGGATGGGCCATTGCAAATACTCAAAGTCAATACTGTTGTAAGAAGAGCACCTCCAGCTGAAGGAGAGGAAGCTGCAGCAGAGGATAGACCAACCATGCTTGAAAACGTCGCACTGAATGGACTAATGAAGATAGAAAGAGATATAACCTGGACAATGTGGCTGAGGATATTCTCTACAAGACGTTGGACAAGGCAATGTTCAAAAAAATCAAGTCATGCAGATCAGCCAAAGAAATCTGGGATAAGCTAACCCTGATTTGTGAAGGATCAGAACAGATTAAAGAGAACAAATTAACTGTTGCTGTTCAAAAATTTGAAAATTTTAAAGTGCTTGCAGGTGAACAGGATCAGCTGGATGCTAGATTCACAGAGATAACAAATGAGATTTCAGCTCTTGGGAAAGAGTACACTCGAAGGAGATGTGCACAGATACTAAGAGCCCTTCCAGCTGAATAGGAAATGAAGGTCATGTCCCTAAGACATTCAATGTACCTCTCAAGAACATCTAATCATGAGCTATTCTCAGATCTCAAAGCCTACGAATTTGAGCTGAGAAGGAAAGAGCAAGATGAAACAATTGTACCCAAGACAGCTGCATTGTTGGCCAGTGAAGGGAAGAAAGTTGAGCCAAAGAAGACCATTGACCAGGGGAAAATTGCTCTCATGGTAAAGAGATTCAACAAGTTCTTTGACAAGAACTATTAAAGAAACAAGGGTTAGACCTCTAGGAGACATTCAACACCTTCCAAAGCAAGGGAGGACAGGCAACCCAAGAGAGCTGAACATCAGAGAGCTGATAATCAGAGAACCGAGAGAGCTGATCGAGAGCTAAAAACCCGTGTTGCAATTGCAGGCATAACTAGGACATTTTATCGTTAATCAAGTTTCTATCCACTAGTCAACAAATACATAAATAAGGAAGAAAGAAGAGTCTTCAGGGAAAGAAGACAAGAAAAGAAGAAAGCCATGTTGGCTGCTGAGACTGCTGAGCCAGCCAAGTGCAAGAAAGCAGCAGACTTAGATAGTAGTGAAGCTGACTACCCAAGTGATACAGATGAAGAGGCTTCGATATACCTCATGTCTAAAGAACAAGATCAAGAACATGAGGTACATTCTAACTCATATAATTCTGATTCAAGTGATAGTGACTCTGATATATATACTTCATCACCCACCGATCTTTATGATTCATTAGACAAAATGATGAAAGATTTTGAGCATATTAAAACCTCACACACACTTTTGAATGAGGAAAATAACCAGCTTAAAATCCAAAACTCATCAGCTGACAAAAGAGCTGAGTACTCTAAGTCACATAGCTGATGAGAACACTAAGCTGAAGGGTGAAAATACCAAGATCTTAGCAAAGTTAGTCAACATCGAGAAAAGAGAAAAATATCTTAAAAATATGATTGCTTTATTTACTAAAGCATCCAAATCATTGGATGAAATTATTATCAGCCAAAAAGAGTGTGGAGACAAGACAGACATATGATTCAATTCATTTGTGAATAGTCAAAGCTCCGAGAGTATTTTGGAAAAAGGATCTTCAAGCAATGAAGGAATCCAAAAGCCCAAAACACCATATGTTGCACCCACATCCACACCAAAACACAATCATAATCATACTGGCCTTGGTTATAAAGGAAAAGGAAAGAAGCCAATAAAGTATGCTGAAAAGACAACTAAGAAGAAATTTAGACAAGTCTATTAGCAGACTCCAAACAGAAAATACCCTGTAAGAGCTAAACAGAGCTACCAAAAGCCCCGTAAATTTCATCAAAGAAATACATATGATGGGAATGGTAGAAACTATCCAAACCAAGTCGATTGGAATAACCATGTGAAATATCAAAGAACGACCTATGGATTCAAGCAAAATGGCAAAAACCTCAACCTCATCAAAGGTCATTCCCAAGGCAAAAGAGCTATTATCAAAGACACTCATGCACCCAAGCACTACACTCGTAAATTCCACAACTACCCCAAGAAAGCAGTTGCTAAAACAAACACACATGCATACAGACAAAAGAGACAGCTGTATGATCCTAAAACCCCCAAGAAATTTGCTAATGTGCATTATGATTATGATAATCGATAGATTGCAACCTCTTGAGTAAGATCATCCGCCATAAAGTTGGTTGGAGCATCTTATAAAGACTAACCCCCAGGACCGGACAAGTATGGGTACTCTAAAAATTGATTTCCTTGATTCTAGGTTCAAGAAAGTGAAAGTGCATGAACCTGGTACATGGATAGTGGCTGTTCCAGACATATGGCAGGGAATAAAAAAAATCTGTCAAAATTCAAGGAGATCAAAGGTGCAAGTCATATTTGGAGGAAATGAAGCTCCAGGGTGATCAAAGGCACAAGATCCATCAAGAAGAATGGACTAGAGATCACATATGTTGCTTATGTCAAGGCCTCAACTTCAACCTATTAAGCATCACCCAACTCGTGACAAAGGCTATAATGTGGGATTCAACATGGGGATATGCGGATCAAGGATCTTTGAATCCAATGAGACGTGCTACAAGGAACAAGATAAAAGAATATGTATGTAGTGGATTGGTCCATCTACACCAAGCACACATGTCGCTAGCAAGGAGTACAACCAAATCCGCTGGTTGTTGTGGCATAAGAAGACGAGTCACCCGAATTTCAAGACAATCAACAAGCTTGCAAGGAGTCATCTTGTGGAAGGATTGCGGCATCAAAGATACAAGAAACAAAGTATATGTGATGCATGCCGATGGGAAAGCAAATCAAATCATCATTCAAGGATAGCAAGTCCTTCTTCAACGAGAATATTATTGCATCCGCTTGCATATGGATTTATTTGGTCCTGTTGAGCCGCCTAGCATCGTTGGAAAGAAATACACCTTAGTGGTGGTGGATAACTATTCAAGACATACATGGACAATATTCATGTGTAAAAAGAAGGAAACACTGCAGAAGTTGCCTCGGTGATGAGAAGAGTTCAAAATGAGAAGAGTCAAACCATTATAAAGAAAAAGATTTGGAACCGAAGAGTTTTCAATGGGATTATAACTCAAAGATTGGGTTGAAAATGGTATTGCTCATGAGTTAATAAAGCAGCTAAAGGACTCCACTACTGAGAATGGAGTATGAAAAAGAAAGAACATAACTCTCAAGGAAGCCGCAAGGACAATATTAGCTAAAGTTGGATTGCCTAAGAGATTTTTCAAGCCATAAATACAACATGTTATACTCAAAATAGATGCATGATTAACATTCTATTAACCAAAATTCCCTATGAATGGAGAAGACATTGATGAGAGTAAAGCCTATAGAGTGCTAAACAAGAGGACTATGGTCACATAAGAGTATCCATGTAGTATTTGATGAGCCAAATATGAATGGAGAAGACATTGATGAGTGAGTTAGCCGATAAGCGTAATCAACCAACTATGCGTAAGAGTCCTTATGTTATTGACATACCAAGATGACATAGCATTGGAACATCTTTCAACACCTAAAACTTGATTTTAGTGGAGAATAAACTACCGCCATATCAAGTATAAATTATAATGAAGGAACAATGCAATATTGGAAATTTAAAATTTGGTACTTGTCTTATATTTTGAAGTTGAACCTTGAAACCTAAGAAAGTAAAATACTGAGTACAATATTTTCTTGGATATAGCGTTGAGAGCACTCAACCCCGATTATGATGAGATAGTGAATCTCAAAGACATTTGGAATGTCTCGGTGAATGATGATGAAGAAGTCGCTCAAGACAACTTAGCCGCAAGGCAGTGAATCCAGCGTGACTTACTCCAACCGATGTGAGATGGCCGAGAGACCATCAACCCGGAGTTAATCATTGGAGATGTTAGAGATGGCATAAGTAACAGATCAGAGCATAGCATGAACCAATGTTCACTTGTTTCATTTACCCAATAGAGCCTAAAGATGTGTCTCAAGCATTGTAAGACATACATTAGATTCGTGCCATGCAAAAAGCTAAATCAAGTTTGAAAGAAACAAAGTATGGGAATTAGTTCAAAGGCCAACCCACCAAAATGTTATTGGTACTAAGTGGGTATTCGTAAACAAGATGAATGAGGAAGGATCCGTAGTCGAAACAAAGCAAGATTGGTAGCCAAAGGGTATTGCCAAGAAGAAGGTATAGATTTTGATGAAACCTTTGCTCCTGTTGCCGATCGAAGCAATAAGAATGTTTCTTGCTTATGTCGCACATAAGAACTTCTTTGTATATCAAATGGATGTGAAGAGATTTCTAAATGGACCGTTAGAGGAAGTCTATGTTGAACAACCTCCGGGTTTTGAGCAGAAAACTATTGGAGATAAAGTCTACAAGCTCAAGAAGGCATTGTTAGGATTGAACAAGCACCAAGAGCATGGTATGATACATTGTCTCGCTTTCTAATTGACAACGGATTCACCAAAGGCAAGGTTGACATAAAACTCTTGATTCAAGATGGAGAGAGTATACCGCTTGTTCAAATATATGTAGATGATATCATTTGTGGATCCACAAACAAAGAGTTATGTGACAAGTTCTCAAACCTCATGCAAGGCAAATTTGAGATGAGCATGATGGGATAGCCGACTTTCTTCTTAGACTTCAAGTCAAGCAATTGAAGGATGGAACCTTCATAAGCCAAACCAAGTATACCGTAGATTTAATGAAGAAATTTGGTATGGAAGAGAAGTCATCATGTGAAGATTCCTATGAATACATCACCAAGATGGACATGGATGCGGATGGCAAAGTTGTTGATCAAACTAGATATAGAGCCCTCATTGGATCATTGCTTTATTTAACAAAGAAGCGTATACATCACCTTTGGCAAAAGAGGTGTATGTGCTAGATTTCAATCTGCACCAAAAGAGTGTCACATGACGATCGCAAAAAGACAATCCTTAGATATTTTAAGGGATGCCAAGAATTTGGCTTATGGTATCCAAATGAAGGAGGATTCAAACCGGTAGATACTCGGACTCGATTATCTTGGATGTAGAGTTGACGGGAAGAGTACATCGATACATGTCAAATGCTTGAAATGCATTAGTTTCTTGATTCAACAAGAAACAAAATTCAATAGCTACATCCACAGCTGAAGTAGAGAACATAGTCATTGCGGGCAAAATTGTGGCTAAGTCTTATGGATGAGACATCAACTGAGAGACTATGATATTGAAAAAAGAGAAATTCCAATTATGTGTGATAACACTAGTGCTACTGTAATCACTTAGAATCCAGTGTTGCACAAGAACAAAACACATTGATGTCAGATATTATATTATAAGAGATCGTGTTGAAAAGATATACATCACGTTGGAATATATCTCAACTGATAAGCATTTAGCTGACATATTCACAAAGCCCTTATGTGAATCAAGATTTGATGAGCTTAAGAATGAGCTAGTGTTAATTGAGATGAGTTAGGATACTCAGAAGACTCAATCAACCAGAGACAAAACAAGAGAGAATAAAAATTGAGCAAGTTTCACATTTCAACAAGTGAAACAAAGTGAAACAGACCTTAGACGGAAATAAGTCAGACGAAGTTAGTAAATAACCGAGTGATCTAATGTGAAAAGAGAAGCAGAGTTAAGTCACTTTGGATGATAGTTGAGTTATTTATGAGCTAAGTGACAAAACGCAAATGTTTATGCGAGCGCAAAATGTTTTTAAGGATGACGACGCCAGAATTATGATTGTCAAGACAAAAGCCGCATGATAAAACATATGATTAGGTATAAATGCCGCCGCATTTAATGCGCGGGAAATTAATGCGGTTTTGAAGGTTAAATCCGACCGTCAATTTTTGATCAAGTTTTTCAAATTCCAATAACCATCCTTTCAAGTCCAATATAAACCGAAAACACATTTTCTCTTCTCACAAAACTCTCTCTGTCTTCAACAAGCAAGAAAAACTCGCAAAAAGTTCAAAACCCTACTTTCAAAGATCAAGTTTTTATGCATTTTTTACCATTTATTTTCTCAAAAATGGACGCTACATATGACTTCGTTAAGTTATCTAAGAATATCCACTCAGTGATCCATAGTGGACTTCAAGGGAATGATTATAGTGGCCGATGAAACCATCGGGATGAAAATCGTTGAGAAACTCGAGAAGTCTGGACTCAAGGAATTTCTCACTATGGAGTTCTCTCACACATACCTAGAAGAGGTCGCAATGTTCTACGTCAATGCGAAAGTACACGATTTATGAGATTCCCTCATATGTTCATGGCAAAGGCCATCAAGATCACCGCTGCGGACCACGAACACTATAAGTTCGCCACTCGATGGGCAAGAAAGAAATAGCCGAGAAATATGTGAACTTGGTGCGGCTTGGAAAAAGATAGCCAAGCCTCGAGTCACCAAGGCCGTCTATACACCAAAAAGAAATTGATCAAAGATTATTACCACAAATTAATGGACATCGTGTCCAAGTGCGTGGATATGAAATTTGGAAGCTTCAACTAACCTATCTCAGACTAAATCGGTGGTGATGGCTGCGATCATGCAAGAGAAGAAGGTTAATGGGCCGAGTTTGTCTTGACCGATCTTGCATTGAACATGATCAACAAGTCCTTAAGGAAGATGGGACTTACGGATGCTCGCTGGGTTATGGCCTGGTGATTGGCCATTTGATGGAGGTGAAGGGGATTGTTCTGCGACATGGAATGCCATTCCATGCAAATAAGAAAATGTTCAAGACAAACCTCTCGGGAGCTCGGAGGAAGGCACATACCAGAAAATACACGAGTGAGTGGTGAGAGACTAACCCTACCGAAGACACACCACTACCCAGCTCTTCTCTCCCAAAGCATATCTCAAAGAAGAGAGATGCGGCAGCTAAGTTCGCACCGCCATTGCGCCTAAGTCCAAGAATGCTCCCCTGTCTCGCGGCCGAGCCACGAGCACTGCCCAAAGTGATCCAGAAGCCTCGCCCGCAGCCCAAGATCAAAAAGGATAATCAAGAGGATATTGTTCCTCTTGTCAAGACCAAAAAGATAAGATTTGTTTCGACGCCGATCCGGAGAAAGCCGAGTCCCGCCACTCACCAGAATAGCCCAAGAGATGGCGATGCTTAAGAAGCGATCTCAAAGAGAAGGACGGAGTTGTAGCCATCGTGGATGCTCAAGATCGTTGATGTCGATCAACCGTAGTGTAGAAGACCAGCCTACTCTTAAGATAGCTGTGGGGAAGGACACAATCGAGGCAATGAGACTCTTGAAGAAAGAGCTATCTCATCTCCTCTGGGACATGATGTTAATGTACCGAGGAGGAGTAAGCCCCACTTGCAACCATTCCGAACATGGAGATGATGATGGTGACGTGATTATGTGCTCTAGTCTACCCGGATATTCAGCAGAGATTGAGGGTATGGAGAAGATGGAAGTCGGACATCTCTAGACAAAGAATTTGCGCATCCTAAGTAAATCGAAGAAGAGGATGAGCCCAAGACTTCTCGTAAAACGTCCCTATCCACTATGCCCTCAATGAGGAATTCTAGATGGATGCCTCCGGGAATCAAGGAAGATGAGAAAGAAAAGGCATTAGAGCAGGCCGAGCCGCTAAAAAGTCCAAAATGTGCATGTTCACCGGAATCCATGAGCATCACATGGAGTCAACTGGACAATGAATGATATAGAGAATGGACCCAAATGCAAAGGTTGAAAAGGCCGAGTTCCAATAGGCGTTAAGGAATCACGAGCTACATGCACAAACAACAACTACAAGAAGGTCCAGAGAGTCTTCCCATCTCTCTCCTCGATCCGATCCTTTGGGTGTGGCGCAAAAGATTTCATTTGACATTGTTGCCATCACATCCTCCGGCAATCGAAAATGGCTCTCGGAACGGATGAAGATAGGAAGAAGATGTAGTGGGCACCCTAGCCAAGCCAATCCTGAAGAAGGTGTTAAGACACCGCCCAAATGGCTAACTACTCAAAAGGATAAACAACCGGGTCTCAAGAGCGAGTAACCCACAATCGTTAACTTAGCAAAAAGTGCGCCGGTGAGGGAGAGCTCTTCTACCACGGCTAGGTCGGAAGACGCTCTTGGAGACCAAACTATGCAGTTAGGAGGCAAAAATGAGAAATAAATGGATAAGCATAGTGTAGTTGACGAAGCTCAAACGGTTAAGACTATGTCACCGAAACTCCCACCGTAATGAAGACCGATGACGCGGGATGCAACTAAGGCAAATGATGGAAATGAGGCAATGGGAGTTGAGACTCCCCGCCATGAAAGCGCAATCCTAGGAGTTGAGACTCAGGATGCCATCAAAGACCTCAAGACAATGAGTCGCCAAGGAATGTTTAAGGCCCTACAATAGTTAAGACTCTTCGGGGTAATGAAGGACTAAAGGAGGTTGAGTCTTCCTTAGGTAAAGAATTTGAGAAAGTGAAAATTCCTCTTGTCGAGATGGGCTTAAGAAAAGAGACAAAATCAGCTCTCTTAGTGATTCCCAAGAAAACATTGACACATAATTTTTGGAATCGAGATAATGAAGCCGAGTCCACACCCATTAATGAATCGCCAAGGACAAAGCCGAGGATGCTCTAGATTCTGAGTGATAAAACAACTACGATGAGGTTCGTATTCGAGACGAGCCAACCCCCATGGATACATCTCCCACTCCGACGATGCCGATAAAACAAGCGAGGACCATGTTACTCAAAGGAATCCAAACCGATACTGAAGCTGTGCCCTAACACAATCGAGGATGGAACCACTGGGCAAACGGAAACAACTACCCGGTGAAATCGGTGCCACCGTGGCTACACACAACTACTCAGTAGAGATTTACTCCGCCCCAATCCCAGCTCCTGTGTTAGCTACCGTGTTAAAGCTACGGTTTAGCTCACCGAGGTGAATAGAGCAAGCACTACAAAAGGAGAAGGAAAGGCTCCACTGACATGGACCCTACGGGAATCCCTCTTGTTCCTGGATGATATGTTACAAAGATTTTCCACTTCGACATCGAATTGCCACCTATAAATGTCGAGTCTGCTAGAGAACAAGCAAAGTACATCATGGTAGGTAGAGCTAACAATTCCATTGATTCCATTTTTGCTTATAAGCAGTTCTGACTTCGATGATGTTGCTTTGAGGAAGAGTCGAACTAAAGCAAAAGTCCTAAAGGCGTTCAGGATATTTGTGCGAAAATTGAGAAGACAGAACGGCACCTAGCATCATTAGACTAAGGTCGACAACCATGATGCAACCATCACGGAGATATTTGAGGTGTTGTCCATGAATCAGAAACGGGTTTACGTGACCCTCGCTGCTATGCGACAGAGCAAGTCCGCTACTTCCAAATCATTCTTTGCGAGTTTGCTAGTATGAGCGCAGATGCACGCGATTTCAGCCAGAGGCGGAAAAAGAGTTTATGGTAAAGAATTGAAGATTCCCACAAGTCGGATTGGAGTTACTCAGGCTGCAACACAGCCTGTGAGATTGCACGACCGGAGTAATATAACTAAGTTCGGTCTTCTTCGTGAAGAAATGAAACTAATGGCGGTGGAGTCAAAAGTACGTGGTTAGAATTCAACAGCATTACTCCAAAGACGATGACAAGCAAAATTCGACGAATAGCCGACTTGACTTGATCTTAGTGGTTTGTTCCCCGGCACAGCCCTATCTTTTTGGGGATGATGCAAAAAGGGGAAGATGAGGCATTGAAGGGGGAAAGAGAAATGGAGTCATGGGTGGAGAAGAAAGGAGATATAACTAAGGGGGAAGAAAAGCTCAAGAAAACCCCCTCCGAAACTTATGTTCGCCGAAACCCCCAACAAGGAGAGATAACAACTTCAATTCTCGATAAGTCAAAGGGTCACAAGAGAACATAAGTTTCGAGATGGTAATGAAAGAATCAAGAAAGTTTACCGGTTTAATTTGAAAAGGAGTGGTGGTCATTCCCGTATTCGAGATTATCGAATGCGATATGATGGTCCTCCGCAGGAACGGTTTTCAAGGGGGATCAAGCCCCCAAGAGACATTACTATGCCTCGATCTTTGGTCGAGCTCGGATCCCAGAGGAGTTTCAAACTTTAGAGCAATGACTATTTCCGAGATAGCGACTCTGCACCACAGCCTGGGATATGTCTTTGGGGAGAAAGGTCTCAAAGATGTAACCTAGCCGATGTGTAGATTCCAGTGACACCATCCGGAAAAGATAAAACTCAAGACAAGACACTCCTAGAGCAGGTTTGCAGTCGGGAAAGAGGAAGGGGAATATCTAGTGGAAGTGGAAGAGGTGATGTTTTCGATCGTTTCGAATCCAAATAATGTCAAGTATATTGATCCACGAAGAAAGGGATCACATATTGGGCTAAGATATGATCATCTTGCTAACACCTGGAAGTTCGTGACGAATCTTTGTCGCGGAGAAGATATGGGCGAAAATGAACGGTAACAACTCGTGAATGGGCGAAAAGGCATCATATGGATGACCTCACCAGGGGCGAGCATATGAGTAAAGCAATGATGAAGTTAAGAAAGAAAGAGAAGGGAGAGCTGATGAGACAAAAGAAGAGCTCAAGACGGGGTTATATAAGAAAAGAAAACAACCAAGCGCGCTGAAGACGGGTTGCAACCCCTTTATGT